>MCJB01049828.1:44071-82008 GCA_002018475.1 Nicotiana obtusifolia
AGAAATAAAAAAGAGCCTATTGATTAGTGTGGACAAGTTTTAGGTGAGCAAAGATTTAACGATATCATTTTAACCAAGTCATCAAAGTAGTGAACTTTTTTTCAATACTGTAACATTAGTTACTGCCTGGGATAATCCAAGATAAGTAGTGTTTTAGAAACATGAAGAGTGAACGGAAATATTTCACTTTTAGTTCATAAATATTCTGGATGGTGCTTCAAACAGTAAAAAAACTCAAACAGTAGCGCGCTGAAGGATAAAGATTAGTAGTACCATGATAAAGTAAAGTATTTTCAGCAACACTAGGTTTCCTTGATGTTTGTGGTACTCGTTCATGGCCGATGTTGGCGTCAGGGACCTGATAGATATTAACACATTAGATAACAATACTTTTGTAGGATTAAAATTTCATTAAGAATGTCTAAAACTTATGAGATCGAGTAACCTGTTCACTTGAGGTGCCATCAATATTTTGAGGCATAGGTTCATTAAAAGTATATTTGCGCATGAGATGTCTCATTTCGAGTAATTCTGATTGCATCTTCTCTTGATTTTGTTTCATCAGGTTCATTTCTTCATTATGTTTATCCTTTAACTCTCTTGTTCAAACCTTTGTGCAGCCTCATTAGACGAATCCTTCCCAACAATATTTCCTAAGGAAGATTTACTACCCCATAGAACAGAAGGAGTTGGACCAAGTCCTAAGCCACGAATATACACACTTTTGTCATTTTCGAATACCTGGGAATACACATCGCCTTCCCAAGCAACACTGCGAGGAGGTTGGTCAGCAGAGCTCTCACTATTGCTCATCCTTTCATTTATCATTTTTTGATCATAGAATACACAATAAATCCAATTTGGAATTCATTTATTCGCTTTTAAGTTTTTTTCCTAACTATTTCACAATTTTGAAATTAAAAGGAAAAAGACATCTTACAATTGCCTTGACAGAATCATCATCCAATAGTCTACCATCCTTGCCTTTTTTATGAGTTAACATGAAAAATTTTGCTCGTGTAGGCTCTATCCCGTTTACAGTCTAATACAATAAAGTTGATGTCAAATATGCATTAAATTTTTTTTCAAATTATTATAGTTAGTACTTTTTACAGGTTTACCTGCTCATCCATCAAGGTTGTAATACTTTTAGATCCTCCTGTATGAGGCATCTTTTGATTGGCCCTATTTTTTCTATTTGCTTGGGTACGCCTCTGTCGTTAAAATATTAAAAGGATAATCTTACTAATTAAATATAAAAATTGAGCATAACTAAAATCAAAACACTGAAAATAATCAACTAGGGGTGTTTTAAAGATTTAATTGTTGATATCTTAGCTTTATCCGAAAACCAATAAGAGACAAGACCACTCCATTGATCCCTCGGTATGCGACTTGGTTTATTTTTCAGCAAAGCGTTTTTAGTCTTATATTTTCGCATATACTCACCTTTTAACTCGTACTTGTAATCTTTCCATTTCTTTCCTAGTGACTTTAAGACATAAGCTTCTCCCCATTTAGGGATAGAGAACTTCTTCTCCAAAATAAAGCCAACATTTAGAAGAAAACATCATGTATAAAAGTTCATATAATAATAATAACATTCACTCACAAAATCTACCAATTTCTTCTTTTCCTCCTTGTCAAAATTTCTCCAATCATCTGCATGAAGAGGTGTTAGTTCTGGAGTTCTCGCAATAATTCCTAGAAAGCTAGTAAGCTTTCGAGCTTTCCCCCAATAGCTTGGTTACGATTATTAAATGACACATCAACTATCTTCCCCGGAGGAAGCTTCCAACTATCTTTTAGTAAAGTAGGCCCACGAACCTTTCTTGACTCTGAATTACCTAGAATAGAAGACACGAAGGTCATCAAATGGCATAAACTTATATGGTTAAGCACCTAAGAGATGCTTCAAAATTTGTTAAATAACAGTATCATGATAAAATAACAGAAGCAATGTTCATAATAACTAGACCAACTAAAAGATGTAAATGATAAAATCAAGCCCATGGAGGAACTTCTAAATCAATGTATGGCAGCTAAGATAAGCCCATGGAACTATAGGCTAAAAAGAGATCAATGGCAGATCACCATATGTTTAGAAGAGGTTGCACACCATATGTTTAGAAGATTATTCTTGCATTGTGTGATGGCAGATCAACTTTGGCAGCTCTTCCTTAGCATGATTGGACTCAAGTGGAGCATGCCAAGGACTACAAAGGAGTTGTTAAGATGCTGGAGTAACGCATGTGGTTGTGTAAAGCAGAGGAGTTGGTGGAAGATCCTTGTGAGATGTGCAGGTAAACCCAAACAAACGTCATAAGGGCTAACTCCATTTTCGCAAAATTATTTTGAGCTAACAATTTCTTTGTATGAGTATAACAATCAGAAATTAACATATATAGTAATGAAGAAGCAAAGAATGCTTCAACATAATGAAGTTGCACAAGTCTGATTGCAGCATTTTCCTCTAACAGTTAGACGTGGTTAGTCCAATAAGTAATTTTTCTCAAAGACTTTGTGTCATATCTTATCCAGCTTTAGGTTATAATCTGAAGTGTAACCTAGATGATCACCAACAAAACATATTATAAAGCAGATGACATGATGTGTATAATCTGAAAATAGAAGCCCATTAGTAAATGAAACAGCAATAGACTAGAAGGATCCAGAAGGCGAGTAAGATTGGATATTCGATGTCTTATCTTCTTCTGCACGCATAAAGATGGATTCATGAATCCTTTGATGAACTTTAGACAGGTATTGCATATTCTTACTGCTAAGGCCTGTTGCGCAATGCAATAATTTACCTTGTTTTGGTAAATAGTGAAAAAATATTTCGTAGGGGTTCAAGGGTAGCAACGGGGTAGACGTAAGTTGTCTGCCTACATTAGTTAACGATCGAGAGAGCAGATGAGTCTGTGCTGTCATTTCTGCACCACATGATATTCATGTACTAGATGTGCTAATAACTTAAGTAGATTATTGTTTCTTCTCATTGACAGGAACAAGATAATGAAATATCTAAAAACAATCAATTCTTATACTTACGCAAAACTGATATGGAATTCCTGATGTTAATTGAATTACAAAAGTTTACAACAGTGCATTTTAAAAGTAATAAGTACAAGTACATATCCAACACCAGGAGATTCTAGTTATCAAAACAGAAATTAAAAAATAAAGTAAACATCAAAACATTAGACAGAAGAACAAAAGCATGACATCAGTTGCTCTTCAATTTATCTGTTCTTTATGATTGAAAAGAGATATTTTGCATTTTGTGACTGCAGCGTAGGATCTTTTTTGTTACATAGTTCTTCATTACTGCTGCATAGAGACCTTTCCCTATAATTAGAGGAAACTAAAGCTGCAACTAACTTTATTCCAACAACCTTTAAATTTAAGAGCTTCTTTCCTACTGAAGTCACCAAACTTAAAACATACATGCCACCCCCTGCCTCTTCACAGCCACAACAACTTTTCTTTCCCCTCCCAAATACTCTAAAATAAATCAAATTTGCATTGAAGACATAATAAATACAAGCAAACAACAATTTAATTTTTGTTGCTAGTTACATTATATAAAAAAGTTAGATATCAAAATAAAAATTATAGAAAATTTCAGTTGCTAATACACAATAAAAACTAGTTAGATTAACCAAAATTTTCACACAATTAATATTTGAAAGCAATCCCAGAAAAAAGTGTTACCTGATTTATCATCATTATATTGAGCCTCAATGTCGCCAGCAGAACTATTCAACTCATTAGATTTCTCATCATGTGCATGATATGCAGAGTAGTTTAGACTATCTATTAACTGTTCAATATAAGGTTGGGCTGCAAAGTGGTTTTGACCATCCATCAACTGCTCAATATAAGATCGCACCTCTTGATCATCATCTTGTTCAATTATCAGTCGCTTGCAACCTTTAGTTTGCATTTGTTTTAAGTTATACTAGTATCAGATTAAATCCAACAGATTAGCAGGTCATATGCAAAGTAGGAGGAAGCATCATCCTTATCTCAAGATGTGAAAAAATAGTGACGATTCGTGCATACAAACTAAGCCTTGCAATAAAGATTGATCTAGAGATAAGAGTTATTGATGAACTACAAAAAAATTATCCAGTGACAATACAACCTTAGCATATCACAATTTAATGGATACAATAAGCAAAATATAAGTAAAAGAAAAAAGCACAACAAATTCACTCAAACATCCAAAATTTAAATTTCTGAAGTAAAAAAATAACAAAACCTTAGAGGTTCTTAAATAACACTTGTAAGAAAAATATTCTATAAGTTACAACTATCTTATTAAGAATCACATTCATTTTCAATGTTATTTCCTCCCTAAACATTAGCTTCACCATCCTTGAGAGAAACTTGAGAATGTACGTTTGTACCAATTACAATCCTATCGACACCATTTCTTACCAAATCATTATACTCATCTTCTAGAACACGAGAATTTTTTAAGAGAGCCAAGTTAGTGGCATCACTCTGCATTGATGACTCAAACTGCAAACTATTTTCCTCTCCCATATTAAAAATATCTTAGAGGTTTAATTAGCCTAGGGACAACCATTCATGATCTAGATGATCTTGTACAAATATTACTTGTTTGAGCTTGTTCTGCAAAAATAAACGGCTCATGACGTTCTCGAACGCCAGAGTCTGTTAGGCGTGAGAAATTCACAAGTGTGAAATCCAAGTCTTCTTCCTTAACTCCTCTACCTTTAGTTACATCAACCCAATCACACTTAAATAAGACAACCTCAAATTTTTCATGGTAGTTTAACTCTACAATATCATTCAGTCTACCATAATATGTGATATTTGCAGACATGGAGCATTATCACTTGTACTTGCATAACTTTCAGTCTTTGAAACGACCATAACACCACTATTTTGTGTCACATTGAATTCTTCACTTTGTTTCATTCGGAATCGATACCCATTATTTACATCGAATGCAGTGAATCTTTTTACAATGTAACTCGGCCCTTGTGCAAGGACTTTAACATCCATTAAGATGTTAGATGTGGCTTCCAGCTCCTTTAGCTAACCAAATAAAAGATACAACTATAAATGTGGATATTTGTACAAGGATAATGATTTAACGTAACCAATGACTTAATCCTACTACTTACTTGCTCCTTGAACACTCATGAAATATATCGAAATGCACATGGTCAAGTTGATGTTGTGTCAAACAACGCTTACGATGTGATCTCTTGATTTCAGCAATACGTTCCCTATTCATGTAACCCACACATATGAATTCTGTTATCAAATAAGTAATATACATATACTGAATAATAAATATAATACTTACCTTTTATAATTCTCAACCACTTTTGACTTGCAATTGAAAAGCACATGGCGATGTGCTTTAACCATATTTTCTCATCCAACTCAAATACATTTACTCCACCGTACGACTCCCCAACAGTTGGAAAAGGACATTCTCTTTACTATTCTCATGCTCAATCCCATTACCACATTTTTTTGAACAATAAGGCCTTGAATTTTCACCCTCCAAATATCGTGAGCAAAATGCCATACACTCATTTGCTATGTGTGCTTCTGCTATTGAACCTTCTGGCCATGCACGATTAAGAACATATGATTTTAAAGTACCCAAGAACCTATGGAATAAAATAATAGTATTAGTTTGATATTATAATATTTAACAACTAAAGATATATAACAAAGATTCAGTGATATTCTTGATACCTCTCAATTGGGTACATCCAACGATAATGTACCGGCCTCGCATGTTTAGCCTCGGTTGCCAAGTGAATAACCAAGTGTATCATAACAGTAAAGAATCCTAGGAGGAAAAGTTTCTCCATAGTAGACAATGTTTCTCGAATCTTTTCTTCAAGTATTTAACTCTTCTAGTTTTAGTTCTTTGCTACACAGAACATGAAAGAATGTGCATAGTTCAACTAAAATGGAACTAACTCTTCTATCTACTGATCTCCACAAGGCAAGAGGAAGAAGTTCTTGCACTATAACATGAAAATCATGAGTTTTTAGCCCATATATCTTTCGTTTGCGAGGAGAACACTCCCGATATGGTTGACCTTGAGAGGTCCGCTCCGGGTGCGGCTACCGATGAATCGGCAGCCAAACCTCCCTTGAAAATGTCTGTCCCCAGGGGCTATCCGGTCGTTGACAACATTAAGGTAGAAAAACCTTCATCGGTGCAAGGCCGATGCGAGGTGGTATCCCGGTACATTTGCTCCATCACCGAGGTCGTTCTCCCTGCGGTTCGCAAGGACAGTGGCTGGGCAGGTAAGGGCATAGTAATCCACGGGATCGGCGACGACATTACTACCCATGTGGAGGGGTATCTAAGTGTTTACACTTACCCCTTCACACTGGGCCCTGTGGACCCGGTTGTTCTAGATTTCTGTAGGAGGTATGAAGTGTGCCTCGGTCAGATCCACCCTTCGTTTTGGAGGATCGTAATTCTCCTCCGATTCTTTATGAATAAAATCGATTCCTGCTTGTTCACCATCGATCATCCACTCTGCCTGTAAACTCCCCGAATCTTCCAGGTGGGACTAATAAAGCTCGTCCGACGGGACAGCAAAACTCCATTTTCAAGCATCAACGAGGACCAGGATAGGGTTGTAGGGACGCTTTGTCCGCGTGAGGACCGCCGACCTGATACCTGCCGAGTTTAGGCCATTCCCCGAGAAGTGGAATGTAGCACGTAAGTGTCCTTTTCCTATTTGATGTAAATTTTACTTTTACCTCCCTTTTCCTCATCGGTATCTGTTGTGGTGCAGCCCTTGCTCGAGTTCCAAACGCCATTCCTCGGCTCAAGGAGTGGATGGGGGGCATTTGTTCGTAGATGCCTAATGCCAAGCGCTCGTGGCGTGAGCTCTCGAAGGGCCGCTGAGAGGCCTGTTCCCACGATAAGGTTTCTCTTTTTGAATAAGTAGCACTAGGCTTTCTTTTTTATCACCATGTTCTTATTCCTTCTCTTTTCGTTTTGCAGGCCTTCCTAAGACCATTGAGCTCAGGCCCTTAGTAGGGGGCGAACACCTGCCCGTTGATCCTTCTGCTTTGAGGCAGCCTGGGGCTGCAGCAGGAGAGAAGAAAAGAAGGAGGGCTCTGAGTTCCCCGAGCTCGAAGAAAAAGAAACTAAGGAGAAGGTTGGCTCATAAGCCAAAGGAAAGTTCCAGCTCTGGAGTTCCTGACTCGGACTCGCTTTACTGGCTCAGGGACGAGCCCGGAGAGGATGATCTTTTCGTGGCTTGTAATCTGTCTGTCCTCGAGGAGCGGGTGGCAAATAAGGGGGAAACATCAGAGGCTAATCTCCCTCGGGTTTAGGAGGCTGGTGTAGAAGCGAGGGCCTAGACTTCTCGAGAAGTCGGCTCTGTCCTGCCCGATTTTACAGAAATTTTGGAGTCACCTTCATTTACGGAGTCCAGGTTCGATGAAGCCCGAGCGACGAAGGAGCGATCCAACGAAGGGGCTCATGGCGCGGATGATCCCCTCCGTGGCGTTTTTGATGGCGTGAACTCAACCGCTCCAGAAGACTTCTCCGGGTTTGGTGATTTAGAGGCACCGAGGAAAAGCAGATGTCGGTAGGCCGAACGCGAGCACAAAGTTGATCAGTTCCCCATCCCGAGCATGGATCCTGGCCGAAAGCATTCAGTTATCATCACTGTCCCGGAGGATGCCCGGGTTCTTTTCACCCGGTCGGAGTAGCTAGCTATCTCCGGTGCCTGGTAACCAAAGATTACCAGGCGAAGATGAACGAGGTGGATGTGCCGTATTTCTTCAACGAAGCACAGCAGGAGCTGAACCGTGTATGGCGTCATTACACTCTTTTGTCTTTGAATTTAATTTTTGATAACTCTGATGCCTTTTCTTTTTTATATTTTTGCGGTCCTCGGTACTCCATCATGAGGTCTTTCTCTGGTATCGGGCTGAGGTTAACCAGTTCGAGGCTGAGGTCAAGGAGTTTGCTGAGAAGAGGGACATGTATAAGCTTCTCAGCGAGCAACGCGAAGAAGCAGTCAAGAATCTCCAGGTTGAGTTGGACACGGCTCGGAAGGAATATGCCGACCCGGCGGAACGGGTAAAGATCTTTGAAGTTAGCGATGACGAGTTAGACATGGCGCCTAACGGTCAAAACCCGCAGGTTCAGCAGAATGTTGACAGGATCGACCAACTTCGAGCCGAGATGGACAAGGTCAAGGCCATGGCTGAATAGTGGAAGGCAAAAATGGACCGATTGGCTTCGGAGAAGGAGACTGCCCGGGAGAAGCTGGCCTCGGTGGAGGTCCAACTTTGAGTGGCGACGGAGAAAGCCGAGGCCCGGGCCCAAAAAATCGAAGACCTCCAGTCTCAACTGGGCTCGACTATCGCTGAATAGGATGCCCTTAGCGAGGACCTAGAAATAGCCAAGTTAGTGATGGAAACAACCAGGGTGATGCTGAAGCGGTCCAGGATGAAAGTCACTGTTGAATACGTGAAATGGTAGTCTCGAAGAGAGACTCTTGAGGAAGTCCATGCCCGGGGTTTCGACTTGTCGATCGAGATCGAGGATGTTGAAAGGCTCGATACCGAGGCCAAGAAGCTGGTTGACCCCGAGGACGAGGAACGCTCTGAGGACTCTAGAGAACCTGAGGGCTGAGAAGACTCCGATGGCCCCGGTGACGAGGCTGGCTCCAGTAGAGATTAGGCTTAGGTGCCTTAGAGATTTTTTGTTTCTTTTGTTATTCATTTTGTTGAGTTCGTTTGGCCTTTGTAAAGATTTTTATTGGAATGTATATATAAGGCTCTCCTTTGGCAATTTCCGAGTTAGTTTTTCTGGTTTCTTGTTTATGATTGCAAAGATTTTCGATGCCTTAGCAAGAAATAAAACGTAGTAATAGGGCCTTGTTCGGAGGTTCGAACAAGTCTCGTTCTCGATGTAATTTTGTTTGAAACTTGTGGGGGCTTGGTATGGCCGGAAGCCTTCGCCGAAGTGCGTACTTAGGCATTTTTAGATTATAGTTTTGCCGAGGGTAGCCTTTGAACCGGTTTGGAATTTTTGAAGGCCTTATGTTTTGATTACGGGCCTCGGACGTCTCCAAGCCGTTTTTAGGATGGTCGTCGCCTTTTAAGTTTGGGTATTGCCTCATAGGCTTTGTACCACCTGGCTTCAATACCCGAGCCGTTCGTTCTTGCCTAGGACGATAGTCCCCGAGTGGGGGTGATCACTTGGACCCGGATAGAGGCGGCCCTTAGGCTAAATATCCATCCTTAAGGAACAAAATGTAATAGTCTTAAGGGACTAAATATGTATTTGCAAGGTAGAAACTTTTTTTCTTATTTCTGTGCGCAACATACAAGATTGTAATGTGTAAAAGCTTCGTGATATGGCTTAAGTGGTCTATGTGGGTACGGTTGATTTCACCGTTTGGCCCTTACAATAAGTCCTATCCATTGAGCCCAGACTGTTGAAGCGCAAATTTTCCTTCCTGGCTAAAATCATTATCCGAGGGTGATGGCCCCCAGTATTCGAGGTCGAGCGTTGAGAGGACTTGGATACTGTTGATGCGACCCTCGACTCCGGTTCGTAACTGGTCTTCAATTCTAAGTTTTCACAATCTACTGTTGCCTCGTTAAAAACCTTGTCGAAAAACCCAACTAGGATAAAATCGGTTCAAGGAAAAAAGAGTGCAACGTGTGCTTCAGGCCTAATAGTTGCATCATTCTTTGACCGTTGCCTACAAATGTTAGTACAACTCATAATATAAGTAAAGAAAAGAATGGATGGAGTCGTACCTTAGCAGTAGTATCATTTTAAGTGGGTTACGTTCCAGTTGTTTGGTAGTCGCTCACCGTTTCCTGCTTCGAGTTTGTATGATCCTTTGCCGGTAATCTCGATAGTCCGATATGGACCTTCCTAATTCAGTCCCAACTTCTCCTTATTTGGGTTTCGGGTGTTCAGTGTCACCTTTCTTAATACCAAGTCCCTGATATTGAAGTGCCGGAGGTTGGATCTCCGATTGTAATACCTTTCAATCCGTTATTTTTGGGGGGCCAACCGGGCGAGGGCGGCCTCGCGCCTCTTGTCCAATAATTCCAGGCTCGTGCTCATGGCCTCATCGTTGCTCGTCTACGTTCAAAGTATGAAGCAAAGACGGGCTCAAAAGGTACCTCTTGAGTTCTTCCAAGGCTTGTTGGCACTCCGGGGTCCACGAGAAGTCATTCTTCTTCTTCAATAACGAGAAGAATCGATGGCTCTTATCGGAGGGCCTTGAAATAAATCGACCCAAGGCGATTATGCACCCGGTTAACCTTTGGACGGACTTGACATTGTCCACCACGGTAATGTCCTCTATGGCCTTGATCTTGTCAGGGTTGATCTTGATTCCTCGATTGGACACCATGAATCCGAGGAATTTTCCGTACCCGACTCCGAATGCATATTTCTCCGGGTTCAGCTTCATATTGTATTTCTTCAATATGTTGAAGGTTTCCTGTAAATGTTTCAAATGGTCCCCAGCTCGCAGGGACTTAACTAACATGTCGCCAATATAAACCTCCATTGATTTTCCTATTTTCTCTTCAAACATCCAATTTACTAAGCATTGGTAAGTGGCACTGGCGTTTTTTAGTCTGAATGTCATTATGTTATAACAGTAGGTGCTGTATTTAGTGACGAAGGATGTTTTTACCTGGTCGTCCAGGCCCATCTGAATTTGGTTGTACCTGGAGTAGGTACCGTAAATTGTTTTAATCCTTTCCGATGTCGGGAATTTCAACACCTGGTGTAGTGTCGAGGGAACCGCCCTCATGTTGTGAATCCAAGGTCTCCCAAACAGAGCATTGTATCTCATATCTCCTTCGATCATGTAGAACTTTGTTTCCTGAACAGTTCCGGCGATGTTCACCGGTAGGGTTATCTCTCCTTTAATGGTCTCACATGCTATGTTGAATCCATTTAGAACTCTGGGCTGCTAGCACAATTTGGTCTCGTAGATCCAGCTGTTCTACGACCCTCGATCTGATGATATTGGCGAGCTACCTGGAACAATTAACACATGCTTAAATAGAGATTTATTTATGAGTACAGATATTACCAGTGCATTGTTGTGCGGTCGCACGATGCCTTCAACTCTTCGTTGTTGAAAGATACGGTTTCTTCAAGCACGTAATCTCAAGTCCGTTTCTCCCCTGTGATGGACACTATGGTGCGTTTTAACATCGGCCCCTGGGGAACATCGACCCCACCGATAATCTTGTTAATGACGTGCTAAGGTTCCTCCTATTCGACCTACTTATTGGAGTCCCTATTCCTGAAATATTTTTTGGCTCGATCGCTCAGGAATTCTCGGAGGTGTCCGTTGTTGAATAACCGGGCTATTTCCTCTCTTAGTTGTCGGCAGTCTTCAGTTCTGTGGTCATGAGTGTCATGATATTTACACATTAGGTTAGGCTCCCTTTGGACAGGATCGGACTGTAAAGGTCGAGGCCACTTGGTGTCTTTGATGCGTCCGATGTCAGATACGATGGCAGCATCATCGACAATGAAGTTGTATTCCGATAACCTTGGCGCTTCCTTAGGCCTGATGGGCCTGTCAAAGTCGCTTTTGCTCATGAGCCCTCGGTTATTTTGTCCTCGGTCGCCTATCCTTTCACTTCTCTCAAGGTTTCGTCCAGGCCCATTACCTCTTCGATCTCCATTGTATGGTTGATACCGGTCTCTATTTGATCTTGGTTCATGATCAACGTCTCTTTTTGATCTGTTACTGGCTCTGACGGGATAAACAGACCCGGAAGGAGCCCCAAGCTGATCATCTTCGACCCTGATTTTTGATTGGTACTGGTTATGGATGTCGGCGAAAGTTACCGCCGGATATTCTATTAGATTTTGCTTCAACTGCTGTGAAGCCAATGAGCTTCGAGCATTGAGTCCTTGGGTGAAGGCTTGGATTGCCCAATCGTCCGCGACCGGAGGCAGGTCCATTCGTTCCATTTGAAATCGGGACACGAATTCCCTAAGCATCTTAATATCTCTTTGCTTCACTTTGACAAGGTCTAACTTTCTGGTCTCAACCTTGATGGCTCCGGCATGTGCTTTCACGATGGCATCTGCAAGCATAGCAAACGAGTCAATAGAATTAGGGGTAAGTTGTGATACCATATCATAGCTCTTTTTGAAAAGGTCTCTCCAAATATTTTCAGCAGGACGGACTCGATCTCATCATCTTCCAAGTTGTTCCCCTTAATGGCACACGTGTAGGAGGTCACATGTTCATTTGGGTCAGTTGTTCCAGTGTACTTAAGAATTTTGGGCATGCGAAACTTCTTTGGGATCGGCTTCGGAGCTGCGCTCAGAGGGCAAGATTTTTGGACAATCTTTTTGGAATCCAGACCCTTCAATATCGGTGGTGCTCCTGGGATTTGGTCGACCCAGGAATTGTAGGTCTACTTTTTTGTCATTGGCTTCAATCTTCTTTTATCCCGATTCTACCCGTTTTGTCAGTTCGTCAAGCATTTTTATAATCTCGGGGTTGGTCCCGGGTTCAATTTCTCTCGGCCTTTCTTCGATAGCATTTTCTCAGGATGGTTCGGGCTCGACTCTGCTGGGGGCGCGGCTCTAATTTTGCAACTGGGCTATCACTGCTTGTTGATCCCATCACCTTCGCCATTGTGTGGGAAGATTTCAAGAGACTCTGCTTGGCAAACGAGTCGATTATTCAGGACGTTTTGTCATTGTCGTGGGTCCATCACTTTCGTTACATCGATGTGGATTGCCTCGTGAAATAGCAATAGAACTTTTTCAAACATTTATAATTCATGGTCTAATTAGACAACATCTTGCTTCGAACATATGAGTTGCTAAGAGTAAAATTCGAGAAAAAGAGCCGATTGTGTAGGAAGTCCTTCAAAGGTTTGAGGAAGAACTTTATAAGTTTCCAGAAGATACAGATCAAGAAATTGAATTTCAATTATTTATGGAAATATATCAATTGGTTGAACCCTTGATAAAGGAAAGAGATGCTGTGTATGAATCACTCACATGTTCTTCTGAATTATATGTATCCGTGGGATTAATTTGGAAAAATAGTAGGGATATGCAAGAACAAATAATTTTTATCGGAAACATTCCTCTAATGAATTCCTAGGAACTTCTATAGTCAATGGAATATATAGAATTGTGATCAATCAATTATTGCAAAGTCCCGATATTTATTATCGATCAGAATTGGTGTATTTTTTCAGCTACCGATCGGACTCCCCCACGGATGATGTTCTCAGGATCGGTAGAAAAATTTACATTGATGGTCACATGTGAGCTAGCGTCGATCGGGTCAGCGGCTAGAACTCTGTTGGGGTCGATAGGGGGAACCTCGTTGCTGGGTGCCACATCGTTGCTCTCGCCATGGTATCTAGAGTCAGCATCCACGTTCAAAGGGGAAAATTGGGAGTTCGATATTTTAAGCATTGACATGAAACTAATGACTTCAAAGAACAAGTGAAAAATAGGATGTGTTATGGAAATTCGTATCAAATTTCCACTATTATCCTTAGCCTCATGGTAGGCGCCAAACTGTTTACCTTTGGAAACGAATAACAATTAAATTTATTTGTGGTTTTAAGGATACATGAATTAATTCAATACAAACGATAAATTGCATAAGATTAAACAGATAAAGAGGGCAATAAATTATCAAACCACTTGAGGAAGATTGATACTGGTAACAACAACCACAATGAAATATCCGCCCTCGATTCAGGACTCACAAAGATCAAGAACTGATGAACAAGAACTAGAACTTTGAGTGACAGAGAAAATAGTAATATGTTGCCTTGATATGCGTGTTACAGTGTCCCCAATAAACAATCATACCCCTTCTTTATATAGTAGGGGAGTACAATTTTATGAAAGGTAAAAAATCTTTGTTAAACCAATCACTTGTTTTGTGCCGATACGTGCCGAGGTCCACGCTGTGATAACCAGCTGGTTACGTATATCATAGCCTTTTGTTGGTCGTGCTCAGTTACCTGGTAGCATTCTCTGAGGCCTTAGGGAATCGAACCAAACTTGAGGTCATGGCCCCGATACTCTCGAGGTCGGACGCTTTGCCCGGACTCCGGCTGAAGGGGCTCCTGGTCTCGATTCTGGTTCCCTGCCATCGCGTCTCTTGCTCCGTTTGCTACATCTGAAGATGAGGCATCTCGGGGGCTCGATTTTACCCATATACACCAATTATAGAGCCTAAAATTCATAAGAAAATTTGCAAAGTGTGGTCGGCCCAAAAAATAATAGATGATGAATGTATATTTTTATATATTAGGGTATGATATACATATAAGTTTTTATTTCATATATTATCAATTTATATTTTTATATATTTAGTAAATGACTGTAATTATTTTAGGCTGATCGGTAAATGTGTTAAAAGCGCAAATTCCATATAAAGACATCGATGAGAGTTTGATATTGATTTTGCTTTGAAGTGTTAAACGGACTTTTGCAAAGGATGGGCCTTCGAAATTGCGTAGTTTGGGCTTAGAATCCAATATTCTAAAAAATTGTTCCAAGGCCGAATCATGTTACTTTGCACACACACCAAGGGATTGTTTGGTAATAACGTATAAGACAATTAATTATGGTATAAGATTTTATATTGTGTTAATATATTATTTGGTTGTGATTTCAAATGTACGATTCAATCCATATATTATTTTATCACCAATATGTATTATCTTATTCCACCATTAACATGAAATAATTAATCCATGTATAAAATATACATAAATAAAGCACCAAAAGGATAAAACTCCCTTTTGTCATTTTTCTAGAAGCTTATGAAGATCAACTGTTTAAACAAATAATATAGATGATACGGTGCATACCCTATTTTAGTACAATAAACCAAACATGCAATGGCTATTGGTAGTACATGTCTAGGTAAAAATTCAAAATTGTTTAAACTTTAACCGGCTTACATATAATTGAAAATCGGGGCTTTCGTATCTATACTCGGTTTTGGGGTCACAATTGAATTTATATTCATTTTGCAAAAAAGTTTGCGAGCGTACCCACTTTACGATCAACTTCAGACTTATAGGGTCTGAAGTTAAAACAATTAGTCTGAAGTGAAAAAATTACACTTCAAGTGCACTTAAGGCCAAAAGGTCTGAAGTGCAACCAATGGTTTCATGCACTTAAGGCTAATAAGTCTCAAGTGAAAAATTGCACTTCGGATGCACTTAAGGCCAATAAGTCTGAAGTGAATAAATTGCACTTCAAATGCCCTTAAAGCCAAAAAGTCTGAAGTGCAACAAACGTTTTCATTCACTTAAGGCTAATAAGTCTGAAGTGAAAATTTGTACTTCAGATGCACTTAAGGCCAAATAGGCCTGAAGTGTAACCAATGGTTTCATGCACTTAAGGCCAATAAGTCTAAAGTGAGAAATTGCACTTCAAATGCACTTAAGACCAAAAGGTCTGAAGTGCAACAAACGTTTTGCTACACTTAAGGCCAATAAGTCTGAAGTGAAAAATTACACGTCAAATGCACTTAAGGCCAAAAGGTCTGAAGTGCAACAAATATTTTGCTACACTTAAGGCCAATAAGTCTGAAGTGAAAAATTGCATTTCAGATGCACTTAAGATCAAAAGGTCTGAAGTGCAACAAACGTTTTGCTACACTTAAGGCCATAAGTCTGAACTGAAAAATTACGCTTCAGATGCACTTAATGCCAAAAGGTCTGAAGTGCAATCAATGTTTTTATGCACTTAAGACCAAATATGCCTGAAGTGCAAATTGCCCAGAAACAGAAATTTTTTCTTGTCACTCCTCCTTTTTCGGGGCGGCGAGACTTTACTAAACCCTTTTGGCTAATAAAAGGCTTAATAAAACTCGTGAGAAGGGATTTTCAATTTTGAAAGTGACAAAGATTGGATTAAGCAGGAAAATTTAGAGTCGCCACCTGACAATTGGTTCCGGTGTGCCAGGCCACCATTTTAGAACTTAGACTCAAGGCCAAGTTCGTACCAAAGGTTTGGGTAAGGGGGTTCATTTGACTCGGGGAGAAGGTATTAGGCATTCCCTGGGTCCCGTGAAAATTACGGTTGCGTACTCGATTTAGTTGGCTTTTAGAATATTCGAATTGAGACAAACACAAACAAGAGAACAACAAACACACAGGAGGATCGAGGTCGTTCCCACCTAATAAAAGAAAAATAAAACTAAAACTGAAATACTGCGAGTTTCACTTTTGGACTTCACATACAAATACCTCGGGGTATTCCCCGGAATGTCAAATATATAATGTCCTTCGGGGCATTTCCCGAGTAAATTTAACTAAAGGAACAACCTCTCACCTCGAAAATTAACAAACGTCCTAGTATTGCCTACCCGAGTGTGAACGGCCTAAACATGCTACTAGCGAGCGATAAGCTCTAAAATAAAGAAAGATAAAAGTTCAGTTCATGGCCTTGTTCTTTTAACTTTTACTTCATGCATTTACCAAACCTGACCCAAAAACCCACGAAAAGACAGAAAAAGGCAAAATGTCACCGCAAATGAGGATATGCTATCGCAAATCCCACATGCGAATCGCACATTACACATACAGATCGCAGATCAGAACAGAATTTTAGACAGTGTCCAGTGTCAAAAATGCGATCCTATTTGCGATCGCAAATCATGTATGCGAACCGCAGATAGCACGTGGAGATCGCAAATCCAAACAGAGTCCTGGGCGAGATTCAAAGTCAAGAATGCGATCTCATCTACGATAATCAAGTCAAAAATGCGGATCGCGTATCAGCTATGCGGTCGCAGATTCAACACCAAACACAGGTTGATTCTACGTTTCTGACAATTAAGTCCAAAATGCGAACCGCATATCAGTTATGCGGTCGCAGATTCAACACCAAACGCAGATGATTTAATTGTTTGTTTTGATTTTTTCATTGTCAGATGATTATATCAAACATCAATCACTTTACGTTATTCGCTAATGTGTAATTTGAGCATATCAATTCATGAAATTAGAAAACTAGAAACAAACATCCTCAGATTTATTGTATTTAAGTCATACCAAACCAAATAAGCAAGAATTAAGACATGCACCTGGACGAAAGTTTCTGCTGGTTTTGAAAGTTAATGCAAGCAACAGGACTACCGACCACGATTGGAACTCGAACCGGCAACTAAATCGAACTCAAGCACTTCTGAACGGAAGCGATTCTTGAAAATCTTCTTATAAAGCCAAAACCGAAGGAGCAGAAGTATGTATCCCTTTCTATTGGGTTTTCTGATGTTTTGAAGAAGAAGAAAAATTGAAAATGGATTCGACCTCTCTTTTTGGTATTTTTGTTTTCTAAGCTTCAAACTGATATCAAAGTAATATGAAAACTCTCCCTCAAATCGCTCATTTCAATTTCTCTCTGTTTCTATTTTTCCTCCCCGATTTTTGATTCTCATATCTTTTAGCTCTGTCAAACTCTAGTTTTCTTCACCTTCCCCCTTCTCTTCTTGCTCTCCAAGAAAAACTAACTGCCTCTCCCCCTCTAGAAGATTCTCTCCATTCTGTTGTAATGAGTGAGGATCGTCCAGAATCGTGGATTGTGTGTGTAATCAATTGTGCTGGGAAAAATATTATCCTGTCAGAGTTCGTTATCCTACGTGGCAGAAAATGAGAGGAAAGGGCTGGGATTCTATTGAATTTTTGGGTTGCTGCCTTTGGGCTTGTATTGGGATTGGGCTCCAATATAAGAGTGGGCCAAAAACAGAACTGAAAAATCTGTTTTAAGTGCCCAAAAAATGCAGGACTTTTGATTGAATTAAAAATGTTATTAAAGATAAGAGCTTGAGACTATTTTTGGTATTTTCAATTTCATACCTAAAACAGAATCAATTTTAATAATGAAACGAATTCCTACAGAAATAAACTCCAATAATTAATCTACAAGTATTATGATTATTAGAGGTGATTATGACGCGTGGGTCAAAAATTATATGTCTACAGTTCTTCGAATTATAACAATCCAATATACGATTTATTACCTAAATCTACTCCAATTGAGTTTAAATTTGAAACATAACCTCCAAATATCATCAGGAACAAACCCCAATCATCCATCAAAACAATAATAAATCTAATGAACTCATTTTGCAATTAAGAAAAAAAAAGAAGAAGAAACCTTAAGCAATAGTAAAAAATAAAAAAAATTTCATAACGGCTCACCATTGTAAAACATCATAAACTACATTAAAATATGTTCATAATCACCATATAAAATCATTGTCGCTGAAGAAGAAGGAGGAGAAGAAAAAAACGAAGGAGGAGAAGGAGGAGGAGAAAGAGGCCTGAAGTTGTTTAAAAAGTAAATACAGATTAAAACTTTTTAAAAAAGTGATAAGACGCCCCGTGCAATTCTTACTTGAAACTCAGCTACTATTTTAAAACTCTTTAAAATTTAGCCGGTTTTCAATGTGAGATAAATTTGGATACTATACCCTTAATAAAAACGATGTGTTTCGTCAAAATTTTTATTTTCTATTTAAAAATGACTGTTTTTCACTTACAGTTCAATCAGCACCTACATATTCATAATATACTCAAAAAATAAACAGCCCCTGCCATTTTATGTCTGATATGGATTTTGCTTAAGAGTTTGTAAATGAGCCTATCTTTACCCAAATAGCCGGTTAATTTTTTTATTTATTTCTTTTAGTAGGTATATATAAATTATACACTGATTATATATATGTATTCACCTGTTATTTTTAGTTTAAGTAATTGAGTAGACTGCTATTTAGGTTAATTCTTCTGGATTTTACTTGCCCAACTCGCCAATGGGCAATTGTTACCTTTTTATCGGGAATTTAGCATGACATGACAACTAGGTCCAACAATTAGCATAAAAAAGCCTACATTTTAGAATTTGGCATATGGTAGCCTAAAGTTGTTTTCTCTCTTCTAATGGTTCAACCACCGTCCTAAAAATAAGCTCCATCAATTTTTCCTTAAAAATACCAAAAAAATATTTAAAACTCTTTCTCTCTTCCTTTCCTTCATTGTATAACACATTTCAGAGTGAAAACTCAAGTAAGATGACTCTACATGTGTATTCCTATTGTATCCCGTGTATATCTTCATGTACATCAGTGATATCTCATGTATATCATGTGTATATGTGTCTATCCATAAATATTTGTGTTATATACACAAGCTTCCGTAAAAATTTGTGTTATATATACGATATACAAAGTGATATACACAGACGTCCATAAAAACCTCCGTGTGATATACCTTGATGTACACGATATACAACGTGATATACATATATCGTAGTTGAATTTTTAGGTCTGATTTTTTACCTGAAACCAGTCTAAATCACTTCTAATCTTGCTGAAATTTTGTATATAGCCCCATCTAGGCGTTTTCAACCAATTTTAATCATATCCACTCGTTCGGTCTAACAACAACTAAAAAATAAAAAATTAAATAGAAGAAAACAAAGTTGAACTCTATTTTTTTCTATTTTCTCTCTTATTTTTTGCTTATGATTTTCTCTGATGTAAGATCAACCTTACCTTTTCATCACACTGATTTTTTTTGCATAATTTACAATAATTTTTGCTAAACCATAAGAGAGAAAGAGGAGAGAGAGAGAAGAAGAAATATAAGGAGAGAAAGGGTGAGGGAAAAGAAAAAGATATGTAGGTTATAGAGATAGCGTGAGGGAGTTATTGAGAGAGAATAAATAGGAAGTAGGTTTTTTAAAATTTAGCTATGGAATGCCCTTTTTTTGGGATTGCCTTGCCAAAATAATTGATGACGAATAATTTACCAATTTCTTTTGTATGTTGTTATTCAGTGTCAATTTCTCCTTTTAATCTTGAACAAAAAGAAAAAGGTCCTCTCGTCCTTCCGGTGCATTTTCATTTTCTTATGTGGAATTAATTTATTTTTACGTTTGATTGGTAATTTCGAGATTATTTAAATTATTCTTACATTTTTGTCTAACAAATATGTGTTTCTTGATTTAATTTTTATGGGACCATTTCTCTCCAACCATCAACTCAAAATAATAACACTAATAACCAACAGATCCTATATTATACTCGATTTATCATTTCCAAAATCAAATTATAAATGCATGCCAAATGGTTAACGAAGATTTAATTGATAACTTCGTATCTTAATTTACAAGAAGAATGTTTAAAAATTCATAATTATGTTGCAACGGAGAAGCATTAATAAAATCAAGTCTTCTTCTGCACTTCTTGTATTTCTACAACTGTGGGTAACAGTTATTTTATTTTAAGATAGTAATTAAAAATGTGGATATATTAGTTGATCATTTTTTTTCTAAAGATAACGTTACTACGTCGAACTTAAATTTCCTTTATTTTCACTGGGTTTACATTTCATTGATTATTAAATTTGATCTAAATTTTGTATTCTTCCTTAGTAGCAGTTCTTTCAGGTTATTTCCAATTACTTTATGAGTCGTATTGATATAAGGAGCTAACTCAGTCGTTAAAGCGCCAACGGATTAACCCCTCGAATAAAATTATTGAGAGTCCATTTTATGTGTAATATTTATGAAGATTTGAGATTAGCTCGATTGAAATGAGAGAAGAGAAATGGACCAGAAGGTTGTAGAACAGAAGCTCTATTGGAGAGTAAATTGAGCTGAAATTATTTTTTCAAATCATACTGAATACAATGACATGTGACTAGTATATATACACTGTAACTACCGGCTAAGCTAGCTAATTTTACTGCTTCCGTTAATTCTCTAACACCCAATCCCATAATTAGTTATAACTAACTTTCTAACTAATCCTACTGAGTCACGTGCCAGTCACGTGCTACTCCTCTCTTCAATAAATATACTTTTTCGGTAGCTTATGTATTGGTCTTTAAATAATTTTTTATGTCGTGAAAATATCAAATGGACAGAATAGTAGTCCTTGAGCAGATTGTGAGACCTGGATTAATAAGCATGGCTAACGGTGAATTAATAATATTTTAGCTCTTTGAAATTCACTCAATCCGTTCTCACATGTTTTTTTTCTTTAAAAAAAAAAATTAAGTTGTCTATTCATTTGTGAAAAGAATGATATTTTTGAAGAAATGTGATTCCTTTAGCATGCTAATAAAATAAAAAGAAAAGCTGGTGACAACGAAACTATTTCATGTTGTCAAATTGAAGTGTGAAACGTGATGTCTGAAAATGAAGCCTAATCTTCACAAGTAAATTGGTGTTGGAAAAATCAAAGCTGGTAGGGTTATGATTTCTTCATATTCTTTTGTTTTCTAAAACTTTCTTCAAATTTGTAATTCAAACACGTTATTCATAGAGTGAACAGACACTTTTTGAAGAGTCATCAGTCACCACCTTTTGGACTCAAAAAGGAAAAGAAGAAATAAAAAAGATAGTAATAAGTCTTCATTTCATTGACTGACCAGCAATGAATGAGAACTGATGAGTCAAGAGTGGAAAACTCGTTGCTACAACGAAATCTAATAGAAGATGAATAGTGATTAGCATTAACTAAAATGAAAAAGGAAAAGCCAATAATGCTTTTGTCATACATAATCGACTCAATACAGACGAAAAAAGTGAAAAATCAAAGTCAATGTCGCTAAAGTTTCCCAAGTCAATTTTATCCTTTTAGAGTCATAATTAGGCATGCTCATAGATCGGATCGAATCGGATTTAGCATTTTTTGAATTTTGTAAATTGCAATCCGAATATAAATTTCAGATTTCAGATCGGTTTGGATATAAATTAAGCCAAATCGTATCTGATATTCAAAATAATTAAATTAAAGATCCGAAATCTAATCCAAAAAATTAAAATTCAATCCATATCAATCCGAAAACATGTATCGGTTTGGATTTTCGGATAGACCCAAATAATGCACATCCCTAGTCATAATGTATAGAAGTCACAATCTTGAACAAAAATAATGTTTATGAAAAATTGATGTTTGTGACTGCAAGCTAGGGACCGATTGTATTGTATTAAGTTTAATAAGTCCAATATTTACAATATTATCTTGACTAAGATGTGCTGCCCGTAATATAAACTATCACATTTACAAAAGAGAAAGACACGTTACCAGAAAACATCCCAATTACTTCGAAGGGGCATGTTATGTTTGCGAAAGTGTGAATTGTAAAAAAAATGAAAGATTTGATCGTACTCAATGTCATAAAAGAGAGAGACGCCGTAATATAAACTAGAAGAAAGATCAACGTATTAATTCAAGAAAGATGACTCTTTGAATAAAAACCTTAGATGCTCATTATTTTTTATATTTTATCGCAACTGATTATAGAACTACAACTATGACAAACACTACTTCTAATGGAACTTAATTAAATAAAAAAATAAAAAAATCTAAGGGATAGAAATAGGTATAGTGGGTTTTGAGCCACAAAAAAATACACATTTGCAGGTTCGTACGCCACGTTCATTAATTATACAAGTTCCTTCAGTAACAGCACGTCCTGTTCCTTCCACACATTTACTGAAGCATCCATCTCTTGGTCCTATATTGCATATTTCAAATCCTATATCAACTCTGCATGTCTTGATTCCGTATACATCTGCATCCACAAAATTAAAATAAGTTTCTCATCTTTGAATTCCAAAAGTGGACAAAAATTAAAAAAACAAGTTTTAGTCATTTTGCGAATTAGCCAATATATATAAGTCGCCACACGAACAAAGGATTAATGTGTTAGATTTAACAAATGGTAGTTTCTAAGCAACTCAACAAAAATTATAGACATGCATTTATTGGTCAGAGGTTACAATTTGAACTGTAGTTACAATCAAACCTTTGTATAACAGCGCCATTATTTGTTCCGTTATTTTTTCGACGTTATAGCAAAATGCTATTATAGAGAACATAAAATATATAAGACAATATGTAAATCGATTCCAAATTAAACGTGGATATTATAGAGAAATATTGTTATAAAGGATAATTCTTATATAAAAATTTGTCTGTATATATTTTAAATTTGGCAGCCTCCCGCCCACTTGTGGTTTATTGGATTCCAATCTCCTTTATAACTATGTAAAAGATATTGAGGATAAGAGAAGATAAGATCTGACAGAAAACTCTACTTTAGGTAGAAGGAAAAAGATTAATCTAAAACCTGATACAACAGCAAAAAGGATGATTAGAATTGACAGCGATTTCAAGGACTTTTCCATCTTCTATTTCTGATGAATGATATTTACAGTTTGCAAACTCCTCTTCACAGGACTTCCTTTTATAATGTGTTTTACACTCCAGATTTTAGCAACCTCTTCTCTTTGTTTTGTACATATATAGCATCTAATTAACCAGTCCATAATACTTTTACCATTAATCATTCCTACATTAAGATTTGCTAATATATCATTGGAAAAAGTTTGAAAGTCATTGTATAACTTTCCATGATATATAGAGCAAAAGACTCTATATTAGGTATGAAATCTAAGTTTCCTATAAATGCACTACTTGTGTGATATAGTAAAGTAAACCATCTTCTTGAAAATTGTAAAACTTTCATTTTTTGTCCAATTTTGGGCGAGCAATAGATTACTTCAAATATTCCAATTTAACAAGTGTTTAATTTCACCTGATCATCTATCGTTTTGGTTTAAGATTTTAACATGACCATTAAGTAAACTACTTAATAGCAAAGTAGAAACTTTACTGTTTTACTTCTTGTTCCAGCCTTGTTTTTTTTTTTTTTTTTCCTCTCTTTATAAGTTATATATGGTTGCATCAAATATCATTATTTTCGGAATTGTAAATAAACAACGCGTATTTAAAGAAACAAGTGGTAGTACCCATTAGTGTGCATATTTTAGAAATTTTATGTAATTTTTTACGTTCAAACCTGGCATATATCCACGGCTCCATTGAAAATTATTGGAGCTAATTTCACTGGAGCTAATCCTTTCCCGCTACTAAGGGCCATGTTTTGTTTGCTAAGGTGAGAATTGTAAAGAACTTGGTGCAGACGTGAGCTACATTCCATTTGTATTGAAAATTGCAAGATTTGATCGTACTTTAAGAGAGAGACTAGAAGGAAGATCAACATAGTATTAACTATAAAAATTATGTTGATTTCCATCTTCTTAAAAATCAAACTCATCCTCCAACATTAAATAATAGATATTGTGCTTCTCAAAACTCAATTGTATTTTTAAAATATTTATTTTACCCTCAATCTTATCAGCCTTGGTCTCTCTCTCTTTCTTTTTTTTTTTTTTTTTTTTTTAACTTTTTAATATCATGATGTTTTTCATAATCTATGTTATGAATTTACATATAATAAAAAAGAAGTTAATTTTTTTTTTAAAAAGCTGAAAAACGATAACCAATCATATATAATTTTATTGGAATTGAAAATTAAAATATTAGAAAAAAGATCTTATTAATATCAATCAAATAAAAGTTAGTACAGTAATATAAAAATAATAATTGAAAATAGAGGGAAATTTTATAATAAACTCTTAAATTATTACATATTTATACCTTAGATGTTTCTTTAAATTATGGCTTAGAAAATATTTCATTAATACGACTAAAAGAGAAAGTAAATCTTTAAATATATACTTAATATTAAAGTAACATTAATTTTGTTAAAAATTCATAAAAGTACTATTCTAGTTAAACTTTATCGAGCTTTAATTATAAAATTTGTAATAAGATATTTAAATTGGTAAAACACTTAGCTAAAGACAATATATCTTATATAATATAATTTAAAAATATATGCAAAGAGGAGGAATTGAAATTGTTAAGGGTATAGTAGATAACGGATATGACAGGAGGAGTATAATATTTATTGTTTAGTATTGAAGGAGGAGTTTGATTTTTTAGGTAGAGTTGGGGGATTAAAATGATTTTCACCGATTAATTTATGGAGGAAACCATTAAATGCTCACTATTTTTGACATTTTATAACAAATGCTAAAATAGGGTCACTAATCGAGGATTCAATCTTGTAGCAACTGGAAATAGAACTACAAATATTAAATAGCTAAATAGCTTTTGTCATTTGACAAACACCAAATAAATCTAAGGGTTAGAAATTGGTAAATTGGATTTGGAGGTACAAGGAAATGTGCATTGACAGGTGGGTATTCCACGGTCATTAATTATACAAGTTCCTTGAATATTAGTACGTCCTGTTCCTTCCACACATCTCCGAAAGCATCCATCTCTAGCTGATCCAAATGTGCATATGTTAAATCCTATCTCAATACTGCATGTGTTGGATCCATTCACTACTGCAATACTTCTTTCATCTGCATCCACAAAACTAATTAAAGTGAGTCTCTCATCTTGAATAAAAAAAGTTTAGTCCTTTTTCGAATGAGATCTTTACACAAATAGTTTAGTCATATACATTGATTATACACAACTATACACTTATAATATATAAATTATGTATATATTATATGTACCTTCACTAGTTATTTTTAGTTTAAGCGATTTGGTTGACGGCCATTATATTTGGGTTAATTCTTCTTTTTCGGAATTAGTCAAATCTTAGCTTCTTTATAAAAGAAATTGAGGAAAAGGGCTCTTTAGATCTGATTGAAAACTCTACTTCAGGTAAACCGACAAAATTGAATGTAATACCTGATGCAACAGAAAAAAGGATGATTAGAATAACAAGTGATCTCAAGGACATTGTCATCTTGTACCTCGGTCAATGACCTGCTGTTTGCATAACTCCTTCAGAAACTTCCTTCTTATAATGTGTACTACCGTGGATATTTTGGTGACCTACTTTCCTTGTTTTCTTAATATATGGAATCTAATTAACCAGTCCATAATATTGTTACCATCAAGTAATCTTACGCTAAGATTTACTGCTATATCATCAAGAAAAGTTTGATATAGCTTTCCAAGATATATAGAGCAGAAGATTCAGTGGCGTTGCTACATTGAAACAAGGATGGTCAAACGAACACCTTTTGCTGAAAAATTATATTGTGTATATACGTCAGATATTATTTTATATGAATATATATATTATACATTAAACACTCTTTACATAGCTAAAAGAGGTAGCCCACTGGCGACGGGTGTTCAAAGTAGAGTGGAATCCACATGTGATAAGTTATGCATCTTTTGTTTTGATGCTTTGACAAACTTCATGAGAGAATCAGATAAGGAACCTGATACAATTAGTTCCCTTGTGTTCAGAGTAACTAGTCAGATGTCTGGTTCAATTTTCAATGAAATCAGATAAAGGAACAAGAGAGACAACAGATAGGGATCAGTTCCCCTGGTCGTCGTGCATTCAACTCTACAGCTGTAAAAGCTGTTGCACTGTACCGTCTGGCAGGATACTGCACTGTACCGTCTGGCAGCAGTACAGCAACACAGCTATAGCTTGCTAAGGCTAAACTAAAGGAAACTTTATTGCATCATCCTTAATGACATCACACACACATATTATCAACATGAGGCAAGGGATTTCATTTTTGCAACACTTGCAAATCAAAAGATAATATTCTCTCAAGTGCTTGCCACCACCTCTCTCAAGAACAAAGCTGCTGCAACCTCAAGGACCAGATCCAGAGATTGAAGATATATTAAGTCCTTAGGTTTGTTGAGTCTTTATTATTTTGTTCTTCATTTGTAATCCTACATTACTTTCAAGAAGTGTCTTTGTAGGACACATTTAAACTATTATTTGGTTTAGTTTCTTGACTAGAGTTAGTCAAGACTTGTTGCTTTGTGATAGAGTTATTGCAAAAGGCTTACAATAGAGTTATTGTAAGGGGTGAGGGATTAAGAGTTTAATTTCTAGATTGCAATAGGTTGTAATCTGAAGTTTGCTCGGTTTAGTAGAGTTGAAATTCTACTAGGATAGGTTGTGGTTTTTAATCTCTTGAGAAATGAGTTTTCCACGTAAATATCGTGTATTCTTTATTTACTGCCGATTTACTATGGGAACAGATAGAGAACTTGGTTCCCTATACTGTTTGGATTTACAGTCTGTTGCTTACTGGGGGAAATGATAGAGAACCTGGTTCTCTATACAGTTTGGTGGACTCATAGTTTCTATCAATTGGTATCAGAGCGGATTTTTTAAAAGGTTAACACCTAGAAAGGATCTTCATCATGGCTGCTCCACCAGACTTCGAGGAAGGACAATCAACCTATAGGCCCCCAAGATTCAACGGCCAATACTATGGTTGGTGGAAAACAAGAATACATGACTTTATTATGGCTGAAGACTCCGAGCTTTGGGACGTGATTTGTGATGGTACCTTTGTCCCTATGAAGGCTGTTGGAGAGGGAATAAGGACTATTCCAAAGACAAGGAAAGAATACAATGATGCTGACTGGAAAGCTGTTGAGAAGAACTTCAAGGCGAAAAAGATTCTTGTGTGCGGTATTGGACCAGACGAGTATAATTGTTTCTCGGCATGTGAATTTGCCAAGAAAATCTGGGAAGTTCTTCAAACGGCTCACGAGAGAACTACTCAGGTAAAGCAGTCCAAAATAGATATGCTTACAACTAAGTATGAACTCTTTAAAATGAAAGAGAATAAAGCCATTCAAGTGATGCATACCCGTTACACCTCCATAATCAATGAGCTTCATTCACTTGGTGAAATCATTCCAACCAACAAGCTGGTCCGAAAGATACTCAGTTTCTACCAGGTTCCTGAGAGAGCAAGGTTAATGTTATCACTGAAGCCAAAGACTTACAGAAGCTGACTATTGACGAGCTTATTGGAAATCCCAAAACTTATGAGATGAAGAGAATGAAGGATCTTGAAAGAAGAGAGCCCAAGAAGGAGAAGAACCTGGTTCTCAAGGCTGCCAACAATGACTCAAGTAGTGATGGATCCGGCATGGAGTATCTCACTCGAAGATTCCAAAAGATGATTTGAAAAAATGGTGGGATTCCAAAGAAAGGAAGTTCCAGCAGGAATTTCAAAAGAAATGATTGATGTCATAAGTGTGGAAGGTCTGGACATTTCATTAAAGACTGTCCTCTTCATAAGCAGGATCATTATAAAACCAACACTGATAAGGCAACTAAGAGGAACCATATCCCTGGCAGGAAGTTCAAAAGAAGAGATGCTGCTGACAACATGATGAAGCAAGCTTTGGCTGACTGGGGAGATTCCTCTAGTGAATCTGAATGTGAAGATGACCAAGGAGATGCATCTATGATGGTTGTTGACAATGAATCTTCAGAATATGAGTCAATCTTTGCACTCATGGCTAAATCTGATGGTGACGAGGACGAGGATAAGGAGGAAGATGAGGTAAGTTTTCTTGATGTTCAAAGAAATTTAAAAACTTACTCTAAGAAAGAATTTATGTCCTTAGCAAATATGTTAATTGATGCCTATCATAGCCTCATTAATGAGAAAAATACTCTAATGAAGAAATTGATGACATAGAACAAGAGAGGGATGATATGGTAGTTTTCATTGTAGACTTGAATGAACATAAGGAAGAAGTAACCAGAGAAAATACCTTGTTGAGAAACCAAATGAAAAAATGGATGGACACCCCTAAGGGTAAAGAAGTGGTTAGTGAAGCTCAACTTAAGCTTGAGAGTGAGCTTAAGAAAATTAACACAAGTCTTGTTGTTGAGCTTGAAAAGAATAAACAACTTTAGGAGAATCTGAAAAGGAATAAAATGATCTTGATAAGTCACTTAAATGGACCCGGTCCTCTGATGTAATAACATCTATGTACAAGAGTAATAGTGGAAACAGGAAAGGAATCGGGTTCCAAAAGGCTAAAACCTCCTATAATCCCTATAGCAGGTATGTAATTGTGGCTGATAATTGGTTGTGTACTCGCAGTGGTCAAACGGGTCATTAGAAAGACTCTTGTAAAACAAAAATTCAGCCTTTGTAGAAAAATAAAGTTCTTCTTGAAAAGATGCCTACTGTTGAGGAACCTAGTTCCCCGAAAAGAAAATATGTGCTGCCTGCATGGGCAAAAAGAAGTTTGATCCGCGCATTCTATCATTATAAGGGATCCAAACTGGCTTGGGTTCCTAAGTCTAATCAGTGATTTCGTGTGCAGGCTGGAGTGAGGTATATGACTGGAAGAATGGATGATTTCCTCTCACTCAAGCCCTTCCAAGGTGGGAGTGTGTCCTTTGGAAACGGCAAGAAAGGGCTATATTATTGGTGTTGACAAAATTGGCAAAAACCTCTCCCATACAGTTGAAAATGTGTACCATGGGAATGTCTTAAAATATTGTTTGTTGAGTATGTCTCAAATTTTGTGATAAGGGAAAATGAAGTGAAGTTCTTGTCCAAATCTTGCATTGTCACCAATCTTAAAACTGGTGAAGTGGTGTTGATAGACAAAAGGTTCAAGAACATCTACGTCGCAGACCTTGATTCACTGAATGGTGGTGATTTAACATGCCTAAGTCTCATTGATGATGATGTTGAGTTATGGCGTAGACAATTGAGGCATGCGAGTTTTTATTTGCTGAACAAGTTGGTTATGGAGGACCTGGTTCGTGGGCTGAAGCAGTCAACACTGCTTGCTACTTGATTAACAAGTGCATGATCAAGTCCCTTCTTGAGAAGTCTCTCTATGAACTGCTCAATGGGAGAAAACCTAAGCTGACTTACCCAAGAGCCTTTGGATGCAAAATGTTTTGTTCTCAATAATGGTGGCAAAGGGTTACATAACAAAGACGATGAAGATGGAGAATTTATAAATGTTCCTTGTGAAGCTATAGATACTGCAAATGGAAAGACTGATTTGATGAGTCAAGTCAAGCAGAGTGATGAAGGAGATGGAGAAGAATCTCCAAAAGGCACAGAGGAACCTGGTCCCTCTATCACCTCGACTGAAGCTGAACATAGGGTTGCTGATGCTGCATTAGGTACTCCAGATGCAGAACAAAGGAGTGGAAGTCATAATTCTGTTGATGTCAATGATGTTTAAAATATGGAGGAACCTGATCCTTTAAATTCTGAAGTTCAAGTATCCAACTGGAAGCAAAAGAGTTCACATCCCTTCAAAATGTAATCACACCCTTAGACTCTAGTATTCAACCTAGATTTAAGGCAAGGAACATGTTTGCCCTCTCATCCTTCTTGTCTCAAATCAAGCCTAAGAACATCAAAGAAGCATTGAAAAAGGCTAGCTGGATTACTGTTATGCAAGAAGAACTCCATCAGTTTGAGAGGAACAGAGTGTGGCACCTGGTCCCTAGGCTTTCAGACAGAATGGTGATTAGAACCTGGCTTCCCTTCTTTTGGAAAGAGATTCTATAGCACTGGAGTCGTTCAAAGAGCCCTTCTTTCTATTTTGTGCGTGTCAACTATTGATTCTATGCCATCAAAGCATGCTAACAGCAGAAATGCAAGTACATACAACTACGGTAATGCAGCATCATTGACAAAGAACCTTGCCATCCCCAACTTTGTCCCCTGCTTAAAGTTCATTGGCATATTCCCCTTCCCCTTCTATTCCCAAAAGCTGATTCATTAGGCTTCCTTTATTGATTCAAAAAGCTTCTTTCCCACGATAATATTTAGACACTAAGGTTAGTTTCCATAGGGCGAAGCGGCGACCTCATTCATTCATTCTAACAACCAACTCATTGCCCTATTTTATCTAGTCTCTATAATTACCGAGAGCCGTACATACAAAGATAGTTCTAGCTTATCTCCTTCTAAGGAAGTCTGAGCTCCTTCCCATGCTAAGAGCCTTTCTAAACTCTTGAACTTAAGAGAGACTTCTTTTCAAGCTGAGTAGAAATATCGTATAAAGAAAATGACAAAACAAATATCACATGGAGATCAGTTTACCCATATATTGATATGAAATCTCATTCTCATATATCATATATGTAAACATTGATGCTCGAATCATCTCCGAACCGATTTAGCAAAGCGAAAGCCAATAGCTTCGCTATAGCGACTATGTTCTAGCTTGGATTTGGAAATCTAATCTCTCAGTCGGCGGGGGAATTTGGGACCCAGAGTTCTGTTCTCCCCCGGTTGCAAGTCCATTTCAAATTAAAAAGCCCTAAGCCCATACTTTACTTTCCTGTCCAGAACTACAACAACTACCTCGGCCTCACACCGAACAACACTCGACTTGATCCTTCTTTCTTTTCTCCTTCCACACTTGCCTTGCCGCTGTTGTTGGTGAGTGAATAGCGATTAGTGCCTTTCTTAGTGGATTTACTACTTTACCGCTTGACTTTCCTATCAACTGTTAACCCAAAACAATCTCACTTGAAGGATGCCAAAGGAATTTTGAGGTATCTTAAGGGAACGCAGGACCTGGTCCTCGTTTATTTTTCAGGAGATAATTTTGACTTGGTTGGATATGTTGATGCTGATTATGTTCGATATCTGGTGGATAGAAAGAAAACATCTGGATGGCACATTTTCTGGGGTCATGCTTGATCTCATGGGGTATAAAGAAACAAATTTTGTGGCTCTTTCTACTGCTAAAGCTGACTTGAACCTGGTACAACACAAGAGGACAAAATACATTGATGTGCGACATCACTTTTTGAGGGATAAGGTTGAAAAGGGTCTGATTTGTATGAAGTTCTGGAAGACGGAGAACCAGGTAACATACATCTTCACCAAGGCGCTGAGGAGGGAACATTTCGAAAAAAATCGTCTGGAGTTGGGGTTAGCTCAACTAATGTCACGACCCAATTTTTCCCTATAGGCTGTGATGGCGCCCAACGTTACCGCTAGGCAAGCTAACGGTGAACTAGTCAAATTCCTTTTTAATAATTTCAAAGTAGTTGATTTTTATTTATTAAGTAAATGAATAGCGAAAAATTATAGTAAGGTAAAGCATCAACTAATGAGAGAGTAAATACAGTAAAATAAATACTCAAACCATAAAGTGTCTACTAGAATGTTCCCAAAATCCGGTGTCAGAAGTGTATGAGCAACTAGTAAAATATACAAAACAACTATACTATTGTCTGAAATAAAATAGACAGAGAGTAAATACAAAAGAGAGATTGCGGGTGCTGCAGAACGAACTTAGAGAGCAGCTCACCACTATGCCTTGGGGTAACGGGGGTGAGCGCCTGAATGACTGCCAGATACACCTGCCTTAGATCCTGCACGATTAGTGCAGAAGTGTAGCGTGAGTACATAAATAACATGTACCCAGTAAGTATCCAGTATAACCTCGAGAAGTAGTGACGAGGGGTCGACATCGACACTTACTGTGGGCCAACAAATAAAATAAAAAAATTCTAAATAGGCATGGAATGCGTGAATAATAATAATAACATAATAGCATGCAGTGAATAAATGATTCTTTAACTAAAAGTCTATTTAAAATCTCCACTGACACATACTAACTTCAACAATTACGGTCCATCAGGTAAATTATCATTTCTCAAGTCACAAAAATAATATCAAGCGTAATCGGACTCCGAGCATTATCACTCATGATTTATGCCGAGGTCGTACGGATCGATCCAGAATAATGTTTACACTGCCGAAGGTCGACCGACATGAATCATAGATGCATCTATTATACTACAGAGGTGTTCGGCCCGCTCCATTAGAAGAGAGAATACTCTACGAATATTTGATCTAACAGTTATCACAAGACTGATACACAAAGCGGCACAATTTCTATCGACGATCAAGTAACTCGCCAAAATTTAAAGTAAGTGAAGTTCGGTATTTACAAACCTTTATCAAGTTTTAATATAATTTAAGCACTTAAAATTAACAAGTAGAGTGCAAATAATACAAGTAGTTTCATGATAGGGTCCTAAAACTACCCGGGCATAAGCATGATTTGTAGCTACGCACAGACTCTTGTCACTTCGTGCATATGTAGCAGCCACAATTAGAAGCAAATAGTAATTTAAAATACCTATGAGGTAAATTTCCTCTTATAAAGTTAGGCAAGAGACTTACCTCGTCCCAAAGCTCACTTTCCGATCCACAAATTCACTCTAAAGCCTCAAGTCGGTGCCGAACAATACGAAACTAGCCAAATATTATATAACTTAGTCAATATATGCTCAAAAGTTCATAATTTAGCCCCTAATAATTATCCAACCCAAATTGGAAGATTCCTAAAATTCACCCCCGGGTCCATGTGCCTGGATTCCAGAAATTTTCGAAGATAAATGCTACCAATAACCTCACGAACTCAAATATGTAATTTTTACCCAATTTCATAATCATCTTCGTGGTTTAATCTATTTTTATCAAAATCTAGGTTTTTCAACTAACCCATAATTTCTACAATTTACATATTAAGAATCTATCCGAAATTCGCGTATTAAACTCATATTAAGTAGTAATTACTTACCTCACAAAGATAGGCAAAAAACTCCTCTGCAAGACCTCCTCAATCGACCACTCCAAGTGAAAATGATATAAAAACCCACCTAAGAACGATATAAATGCACCTTACTGCCCCAGCAATTTTCGCACCCGCGACAAAACAGTCGCACTTGCGGCTTCGCTTTTGCGAACAAATCGTCGTAGGTACAGACCTTGCCCAAGCCAGCCATTCTCACTTTTGCGGACAAAGCCTAGCTTCTGCGAAAAAGTGGGTTGCACCTGCGAATCCAAACTGGATGGTATCTTTCCTCTTTTACGATCGTATTCCTCGCACCTGCGAGTTCGTAGGTGTGGTACTGCGACCACTAGCCAACCCACGCCAGGCCGCTTCTGCGGTCATTAGCTCGCTTCTGCGAGCTGTACCTGCGGCCAATTCTTCGCAGGTGCGAACGCACCAGAACCCCTGCTGATACAGCCATTCTTCCAAGTTCAAACATGTTCCGCACATCGTCCGAATAGCAACCGAGGCCCTCGAGGCCCGTCCAAATATACGAACAAGTTCAAAAATAAAAAACGGACTTGCTCGAACCTTTGGAACACGTGGAAAACAATCAAAACTAAGAATCGCACCCCAAACCAAATTGAATCAACTTATGAACTTCAAGTTCTTCCAACTTTATCTGAATGCGCCGAATCATACTTAAACTACTCGGAATGATACCAAATTTTGCATGCAAGTCATAAATCACCATACGGAACCATTCCCAGGCTCGGAATCCCAAACGATCTTGATAACACCAAAACCTACTCCAAACCAAACTTAAAGAACTTGAAAGCATTCAATGCGCCAACTTCCAATATTAAGCGCCGAAATGCTCTCGAGTCATCCGAAACCCAATCCAAACATACGAGCAAGTCCAAAATTATCATATAAACCTATTAGGACCGTCAAATCCCAGTTCTGAGGTCGTTTACTTAAAGCGTTGACTCAAGTCAAACTTAACCATTTTAAGCCATTATTAAGGAACTAAGTGTTCCGATTCCAACCCGAGCCCTTCCAAACCCGAAATAACCATCCAAATAAGTCATAAAACAGTTGAAGCACATAATAGGAGTCTTAATTAGGGAAACAAGGATCTAGAAAGCAAAACGACCGGTCGGATCGCTACAACTAAGGACCTGGTCCCTTGATGATTGGCTATGTTACGAAGGAAAGGTACAATGCTAAAAAGTATTTTTCGGCGACATCTAACTCAAATATATACTGTTATAGGTATACACACATGGCACCTTCAGGACAAAACAAGTAAGAGTGATATTGCAATTCTAGAAGTCTTTGCTCAGATTTTCAAAAACCGTCAAGGAACCTGGTTCTTACGACTCAGGTTAGTAGTCTCTCCAATACTTATATGCCCTTTTAAACTACTGAAGTGTCATGTCATTCATTTAATCACGTCACTCTCCTAATTTTTGAAGACCAAAATATTAAACCTTTTCTGAACTGACCTGTTGCCCCAAAAAAATCACTTCCTTCTCTTACACCCAACCAAAATTGATTCTTTTCTTTAAAACCAAAATCAACCTTGTCTCCAAAAGAATCCTTCTCTCCAAATACGCTAGAAGTGAACCCAACTCTGTCACTTTTCAAAATTCTAACTCCATCTGAATTAAAACCCCAAGAAGTCTTTGGTAGATTTTAATGGGAGTTTAACTGAAAGGGAACGAGGTAGATCTAATATTCTAGAGCGTGAGGCTGAAATTGTTGCTGGGTTTGTAGAAGTCTTGAAGGATGGAGAAATTGGTGAATGTGCTGAAAAGGGGGGAACTGAATGAGGGACCTGATCCCTCAAGTCCTTCTCAGGATGTTAATTCTAATGATCTTTGTCTTTATGAGTTCTGTGCTTAAACGAACTTCTGATCCAGTAAAAACGATTGATGAAAAGTAGGCTGATTGATGATGAAGTGGCGTGACCTGCTGATATGGTGAATTTAGAAAAGAGAATGAAGCCGAAAAATCTTCACATGTGAGAAAGAATTCAAAAAGGATCAAAATGCAGAAAAGAAAGTCGGTTGAGAAAGATGCAATAGATAATAAGAGTGAACAGATTGAGAAGAAGAAGAGGGAGACATGGCCACTCAAGAAAAAAGAAAGGGTAGTGTGAGTGAGGAACCTGATTCCTTAGGTTGGGTTTGGAGAGGTAGAAGACTCTGAAGTCTCAAAAAGTGCAGTTAGGTAGAGTGTTGACTATGATATTGCTGAAAAATGGAGGAACTTCTTGCATTGTTGAGTTCTAAAAATAGAATCACCTCTTTGTTCCTCCAAGTCCCAACGTTTATGAAGAAGAAGTAAAAGTTAGGACTGAGTTTGTTCTTGATAAGGAGAAGCTTGGAGAGATTCTTGGTGATCTGCTTGATGGTTTAGCCTCAGATAGGTAGAGAACGAGGTCCCCATGGACCCTTGGCAAAATAGAATGCTCAATTGAAGGGTGAGAATTAAAGATTGAGGAAACAAGTGAAGGACCTGAGAGAGCAGATGATTATTGATCAAAGGATTGTGAATGAATGGAGAGGCTCATCAAGGCCTTAGCCCCTTACTTTTCTTCCTGCCAGTGATCCATGTCTTTCATTCCTTCCAAATTCCCTAGAATTCCTATCTTCTTTTGATCCATATGTTTGATGGCATTGGTACTTTAGTTGTTTAAATTGTCATATTTTGTATTGTTGAAACTATTGTGCTTTTGTTATAATTACTCTACTATGGGCAATTACTCTATTTTGTGCGATGACAGTCACTTGTTGTTCTTGTTATTCTTTATGCTGTGTTGCTCAAGTGGCATGAGTTAATGTTGTTGAGCTTCTTTTTTGTTGTGCTTCTTCTGTTATTCTTTTCAATGATAGCAAAAAGGGGAAGTTACATAGGTGTCAACAAGGGGGGAGGAACATAATCGAATTGATACGGTGTGTTGTGCATGAAAGATAGCTTTGCTTTGTAGGGGGAACGTTGCTGATAACATGTTGATTATAGGTCTGATATATAGGGGAATATGTGAGGAATTTGGTTCTCAAGGGGAACATCAATTTTGGATTTGTCATCATCAAAAAGGGGGAAATTGCTCTAAGTTACGATGTTTCATGTTTTGATGATTTGCCAAAGTTCTCGACGAATCAGGTACAGACCAGATGTGATCAATACATGTAACGAATCTGATTCTCAAGGGGAATATCAATTCTGGGTTTGTCATCATCAAAGAGGAAAAAATTGGTAAGTTATGCTATTTTGTGTTTTAATGATTCGCCAAACAGTCTCGAGGAACCAGTTGTGGTCAGTTCCTTTGATCTGGTTTTCAGGGAGAGTATGGCTGATTCGTGAGGGAACAATGTGGAGATCTGGTTCTCAGGGGGAATACCGATTCTAAGTTTGTCATCATCAAAAAGGGAGAAATTTATAAGTTGTGTGTCTTTTGTTGTGATGATTTGACAAACTTCATGAGAGAGCTAGATAAGGAACCTGATACAATTAGTTCCCTTGCGTTTAGAGTAACTAGTCAGATGTCTGGTTCAATTTTCAATGAAATCAGATAAGGGAGCAGTAAAGGGAATAGATAGGGATCAGTTCCCCTGGTCGTCGTGCATTCAACTCTACAACTGTAAAAGCTGCTGCACTGTACGGTCTGGCAGGCTGCTACACTGTACCGTCTGGCAGCAATACAGCAACACAACTGTAGCTTGCTAAACAAATATGTCAGTTTAGTTTTAGTTTAGGTTTATTCTGTAAAATAAAATTCAATAAAAAATAAAATAAATAGAAATAAGAATTAATTCGAAATACTAAATAAGAAATAAGAATAAGGAGTCTTTATGTCGCGTTACCGAGGACCTCGTTTCAAAAAAATACGCCGCCTGGGGGCTTTACCAGGACTAACTAATAAAAAGCCTAGGACGGGAAGTGATCTTAGAAACCAATCGCGTTCCGGGAAAAAGTTCTCAATATCGTATTCGTCTAGAAGAAAAACAACAATTGCGTTTTCATTATGGTCTTACAGAACGACAATTACTTAAATACGTTCGTATCGCCAGAAAAGCCAAGGGGTCAACATGTCAAGTTTTACTACAATTACTTGAAATTACTTAAATAATTTAGTTTGCGTTTCGCGCGATTAAATTAGCGACATAATATTTTTTTTAATACCGAAATATTAAAAGAGTTGCCGACAGTAGACACTTAATTTTGTACCTCCATCTCAATTATTTTCTAAAAATTTCTAGTTGATACGTTTAAGTAAAATACTTCTATTTTCACAATTTAAGAATTTAATAGGTCTATATTCTAGTAATATTTTCCTTTTCTTTACCTTTATAAAAAGAAAAAAAATAGTTTTAATTCTCGAAATACCAAAAAGAAATGCAAAAAATAGTTTATCATTTACTACTTTCCCATTACCTTGACATTTTGATTTTTTTTTCTCCGATTGACATTTTTGAATTCGCCATCTCCGGTTTTGTCATTTTTCTTGTTGATAATCTATCCTTTGGTTTTTTTTTTTTTAAAAAAAAAACGAAATTCTATCGTTTTTTATTTTGATAATTTTCTCCTTTGGTTCCTACCTTTTTTTTT
>MCJB01049829.1:0-37906 GCA_002018475.1 Nicotiana obtusifolia
AACTTACTAGCGCCACGGGATTCCCGACATTTGATTTGTGTTGATTGCCCTTTGTTTTGGTCTTGGATCATGGGAGAATTTTGAGAGGAATTTCTTAGGGTTTCTAAGCTCTGTAAATGCTGGAAATACTGACTAAAAATCGGGGTTGGGGTATTTTTATAAATCCCCAAGTCTTGGCCAACATATGTGGACCCCACCGTAGAGAGCTATTTGGAGCAGTCTCACGAAAACGCGAGTATCTCCAAACTCGTAGATCGTATCGAGAAACGGTTTATTGAATTAGAAACTAGACTCATAGATCTTCAATTTGATAGGTGGATCACCCCATAACTCTAAGTATATTGAGAGAAAATCTCTTTCACATTTGACCCAAATTTCAGTGAAATTTACAAGCGTAACTTGCGACGAACTTTTTTTTTTTCAACTTCCGTGTCGCAACTCATTTGACTTCAAAACTTAACGTATGACTATCATCCTATTTAAATACCTCAAAAAAAAATAATACCTTCTTACCATGTTAGCAACCTTACGGTACGACAACGCACGAACACACAAGGTGTGACATGAGAGTCACTCCACATGGTGCAATTGAGCTTCGCGTCGTAGGTGGCGAGAGAACGTTCTTATTGAATGGACAAAGAGTAATGCACTATTATGGAGGTGACTTTGATCGTCAGAAGTCGAAGGTGTTACTTGCAAATGATTAGATGAGATTCTGCTTCGTGCTGCGACGTTAAATCAGGCGTTTTTTTGGAGGCAACCCAGCTTTACTGCTTTCTTTTATTTTTATTTTCTTAAATAATTTTTGTAGTGTTTGTTTTTATTTTGGGGGATTATAAGCATAGGAAGCAAAGCCAGTGGAAGAGCGCAAAAGCGAGCTAGATGATGAGAACAAAGTGCGTGGTGCTCATACAAAGGACCGTGCCTGAGGGAAGTCGAGTACCCCGCGAGCCGATATTGCTTCGGCCTTTGGCCTTTCAAGGAGTTTCGTGTCCACCATCGTTATAGTTTTTCTATATTTGTGCATTGGGGACGCTGCACTTATTTAAGTGTGGGGTGGGAGAATTCCTCTAGATAATTAGTAGTAGTATGTTAGAAAAATGTTAACTTCTTATTTTAATTTTAGCTTCGTATTTTTGTTTTCATAGTTGTGCAATATTTTCGTAGCTCCTAAAATTTTTTTAATAAGAAAAATAAAAACAAATTCGAAAAAAAAGTTAGAAAAATTGGAATTTTCCCGGCGATAGATCTCCTAGACAGTTTTCTTGAAGGATTAAAGTCTAAACAAAAATCCGAAATATGTATTTAGTTTTCTTTAGGTAGTAAAAATCCTCCGTAGTTTTTCATTGTGCCTCGTTTCTTTTCCATGGGATGTAGTTTGGGTAGTAGTTTTTTCTTTTATTTTATATTTTAGAGTTGGACTTAGGAAAAAAATGGTGGAAGAAAGATAAGATTCCTAGGCGCCCTTGACTTGTTTGATAATAGCATATTTTGGCTTTGGCATGTGTAGTATCTTCTCTATGTGCTAAAATTGCTTATGATGCCTTGGTTTTTTGACTAGCATGTTTTGTGACACCTATGTCTTATTTTCTTGACTTATGTTCACTTTGTGCTTAATGCTTATTATCTTGTGGTTCCGTGAATACTTGCATTAGTTTGAGAATTAGAATTAGACCGTCCTTAGTGAGTCATGTGCCATGTCTGAAGTGAGATTTTTGTGTAGTCCATGTCATTGTACTTGTGTCTAGAACTTGCCCTGTATGTGAGTCGAAGCGAATGTTTAGGTGAGGCTCGGTTTGAAAATGATTTTAGGCTTTCTTTGATCTTTTCGAGCTTTATTGCTATTACAGATAAAATATATCCCTAGTGAATCATTTTAAGCCAATAGACTTTTATTTGACATCCACATTACAAGCCTATACCTTTGTTATTCTTTATTGACGTTGTTTGGATCCTTTTACCTCTTAAAGCACTTTAATTGTGAGATGAGCGCTAAAAGAAGTAAGGAGGGAATTTGGGTGGCTTTCAAGTGGGACCAATAAAAGGAAAAAAGGTACACTTATTTTGTAAAAGAATACACCACTAGCGAAAATTTTAAAAAAAGAAAAGAAAAGAAAAGAAAAGAGAGAAATCTGAAAAAAGAGAAGGAAAAATTTAGATGAAGAAATTGATATCTTGTTCTTGCTAGTGGGTATGAATTAAAGTAGTGCCTAAAGAAAAAGGGAACATTATTGGGAATGATTTTAGTTGTGAAATTAAAATTGGGATTGAAGAATTTGCGCTTGCAGTCGATTATGTGATGTGTTAAGGTGCTTAGGAGGGTTAGCCACTATTCCTAAATGTATCCTTCCCGTCCCTTAGCCCACATTACAACCATGAAAAAGTGCTAATTGATTTTAGACCGAGTGAGCCTACATCAGTAGAGATTTACATTAAGGGCAAGCCTATGGTACCTATTCCATGCATGTGATTTTTTTTGTGAGAGTGAGTGATATTCTTTGATATATATGAGTCCTTAAAATATATTTGCGCATTTGATTTAAGTGTGTGGATTTAACTTACTCTTTTGATCTTGTTGTGAGGCACATGGTTTCATGAGGGATAGGTAAAGTTATTAGATGTTTGGTGTTCAAGCCATGAGTGCATTGTGATATTAAGTCAATTTTCTATGGTAAGATTGATATGAGCATGTTGTCTTCGTTGTGAATATTTCTTTTGAAGAATGGCATGAGTTATGGGAAGTATGTATTAATTGTTGCTATCAACCATAGTAATTAGTATAGTGTGTCTCAATTGCGTAAATATAAAGTGCTCCAAGATAGAGTAAATTGTTGATTGACTCGAGGACAAGCAATGTTTAAGTGTGGGGTAGTGATGTTTGGCTATAATTATATAATTTTAGTGCATTACTTACCTTACATTTAGGTGCTTTAATTCTAAATTGTATTATGTATGTGCTTTATTGAGATTATTTTATGTGTAGGTACTTTGGAGATGAAATTGGGAGCGAACTAAAGATTTTATGTGTATTTTATATAATACAAGAACGGTTTCGTGATTATTTAATTATTGGACAGTAATTGAAGTTTAGTATTATAAAAGAAGACAAAAGAAAGACAATTGCAATTTGAAAAAGAAAGGAAAATAACGAGAAATTAAGGAATGCAAAGTTTGGCAGCTAAGCACAAAGTGAATCAAACTCGGGCAGAAGTCAGGCAACGCGAGGCAATTTTCTGGCGTTTAAGCTCGTGTTGCGCAGTCCAGCGCGAGATGCCTTGCGCGTTCTGCGTGGCGATGCGTGGTCCGGGTTTCAAGCTTATTTTATTTCCTTTTTGGTTTTCGACTTGGTTATTTTCGTCTAGGCTTTTTGTCCTATGCCTATAAATAGTCTTTACACACCATTTTTACACAATTTTTAACCAAGGGAGAAAAAGCCATTTTGGAGGCAAGAACATCACGTGGAACAAATTTTGGAGGAGAAAATAATCCAGTTCTTCATTCCTTCATTTTTCTTTGTAATTTGATTATGAAAAATACTCGAAAAATTATTACTACGAACATGAGTGGCTAAGCACTCTAGTTTCTAAGGTTGTGGTTGACATGATTATTAATGTTTATTAATTACATCTTTGTTAATTCGAATTATCATCTTATGGTTGTTTTGTTAATTCTAGTTTTAACGTGTGAATTGTTGTAGCTACCAATTCACCTTACTATCTATGCTATGCTTGGGAAAGCCATGTTTAGATTAGAATAGAATTAAAGAGAGCTTGTTTCTAAACCCGTGGTTCGGGGAACGATTTTGCGGTTAGGATAAGAATATACCTAACAGTCTTGCTTAGTTAAAAATCGTATTATATTCATTCATGATAGACTCAATACTATAGGATTTTAGGATTGATTTACTGTCGAAAGGCGAGTAGTACTGTGGGAACATGCTACTCATATAAACGATCTGGTCAATTAGCAACCATTGATAATCTGGATTAACAAGTGCGATTATTAAACTGAATAGTATTGATAATCCGACCACAACCTTGGAATCTTCATCTCCTCGAAGCAAAATCCAGAACACACGTTTGTATCTCTGATAAATTATATAATTACTTGTTCAATATTTGCAAAAGTAGTTTAGTAGATAAACAATACTTTTGATTATCTTGGCCAGTTAATTGATTTTACTTTGCTTAGTTAAGGATTAATCTAAGCCTCTATGAGTTCAACATCCGACTTTCGAGTCACTTTATTACTTCGGCGTGCACTTGGGGAACCAACAACTATTAGATATGACCGGACTTGTTTTGCTATTATATCTTGTTACATCCATGTTCTCCCTACTTGTTTGATTATTTGAGCTGTGAGTCATGTTAGAAGACATGTTTAGGCTATGTGATTATTTGGTTGAGACCAAATGAGACTATTTCTGTTGTTTAGCATTATTTTATTTAACTGTAATTATACATTCAATCATGATTCATTTTTTATATATCATATCTTAGTCTCTGTTAACTATTCACTGTTACATCACATGTTATCATTGCTTTTCCATATGTGGAGTTGTTGGGCTGCGTTGTATGAGATTATGAGCTCTTGAGAGTCGTGTTGAGAGTGTTATTGTAGATAAGGCTGCATGTCGCATCAAGTCAAATTGAATTTATTACTATTATTATTGTTGTGGATTGGGCTACACGCCACAACAGGCCTCATTGGCTTTTTGTTAGCGGTTGGGCAGGTTCCGCCCCTCCGAAGTCTGACATACAAGCAGTGTTATGACCCAAAATCCATCTAGTCGTGATGGCACATAACCCAACCCCATAGGTAAGCAAGTAACAGTCAATATAACTCAAATGAGAATAATAAGAGTAAATGAGTAAAACAACTGAATTTCTATACAACTCCCAAGGACTGGTAGTACAAATCAATGAGCTTGTAAGATTTAGAATTTAAAAAGCTGGTACAAAATAAATGCATCATCTGTTCGGAATATACATAAAATGATTTGCAAATCTAAAGCTACCAAGGACAAGTGGTAGCTATAACCGGAATGCACGTACATCTTCAACGCCAGCTCCCGCCGTGCACAGCAACATCAGTTCCAAGACCTGCACGCAGGGTTCCGAAGTATAAAATGAGAACAACCGACCCCTTGTACTCAATAAGTATCCTAGTTAACCTCGAGGAGGTAATAGAAGCAAGAACTATAAATTATACTCGTTGATCACCTGTGCAGTTCATAAATTCAACAAGTATAGAGCAGATATATGATCAAATTAGGTAAAAACTTCCTTGGATCTCACAATTCTTTGTTTTAAAGTATTCTATTCAGTCAACAATCCAGCACATAAGAAAGATATGCAAGTAAATCAGGTAAACAGTCAAGGAAATTGCAAGTAAAGATAAAATTCAATAACCAAATATCCGTCCGTTACAACGGACCAACTCGATCCATATAACAATAAGTAAATAAGGCCTGTTGCAGTGTGCAACTCGATCCAAATAACAATAACTAGCTCTCCCAGAGCTCACATCAACCTTAAACCCCGTCTGTTTCTCACAAGCCGCATGTACACCGTCAAGAGAGAAACATGAGAGGGTGACCCTAGGGGGATGGATCCACATCCACACGCTGCACGAACAACTCACGTGCTGCACGGACGACTCATGTGCTAGTAATATCAATCTGCACGGAAAACACGCATGTTGCACGGACAACACACATGTTGCACGGACAACTCACATGCTATAATATCAATATCTGAATCTGCAAGGACAACTCACGCACTAATATTGTCAATCCGCATGGACAACTCACGTGATGCACGGACAACTCATGTGCAAATATCAAAATCCGCTCGGTGTGGTAATAGACAAAATATCATAATCCACTCGGTGTGGTCATAGGCTTAACAACACAATTCCCCCGACGTGATCATAGGCATAACAACACAATCCGCCCTATGTGGTCACAGGCATCATGTCCGGATCATAACACATAGAATCAAGTATATAAGAACACATGTATATGATGAATAAATGTCAAATTTCATGCTCTTGGACTCGTATAATAATATGCTAAAGTGTAGGCATGTGCAAATTGTGCCATTATAGCTTAAATCGAAAATTTCATCGAATTAGCAATTACCAAGTTTATTCAGGGAATTAGCCTCTTCGTAACCTCAAAAATAGCTCAATAATTTCATAACAATGTTACAAATATAAGAAACATCATATCTTACAACTTAACAGTCAATTCTAGGCATATCATAGCTTAAGCACTACACGAACATGGATAAATACTCTGGTGCTCGCACATGGGCTCGAACCCCACGTATATGCGCACCCATAGCCTGAAGCTATCACAAATCAGGCAACTAGTGCCTCAACCATGTTTAGACAGGATACTTACCTCAAACTTGCCAAAACAAATACTGAGAAAACCAAACGACACTCCAGAAATGCCATCTCGCGCGAATCAACCTTTGAACGGCTCGGCACTAGCCAAAAAAAAAAACACAAATGCATCAAATAATGCCAATGGAAAAAAACCCAAATAATCAAGGTCGAATCATAACTCAATTACTCAAAGTCGACAAAAATGTCAAACCTGGGACCGCACCTCGGAACCCGACCCAACTCTCAAATTCCGACAATCTATTCGAATACGAGTCCAACCATACTAATTTCACTCAAATTCGACTTTAGATTCGCCATTTAAATACCAAAATCAAAGAAGGGACCACGTAAAATAGTTAAAACTGAGTCAAAAAATACTTTATCTCAATCCAAATCCGACTTAAAGTAGACCTCTAAATCTATAAATTTCATCCCGTTAATGTTTAGGTAACAGACCGATAAGTCTCCAATCAAAATATAGATTAATTTACAAATGAAATAGTATAATTATGCTAATATACAAAAGTTGAAGTGGATACTGACTCCTATGAAAAAACAAGAAGAACACCGCAAAAATCACCTCAAACGGAGCTCTAGAACTCAACATATGCTCAAATTATTAAATAAACGCAATCTAATTTTTTAATACGCATGGAATTTCGCTTTTGTGCCCAAAATTTATACCTGCAGTCTGCCAGCTGTAATTTCCCCATTTGTGGACCATTTACGCACCTGCGGTGTTGTAGATGCAGAACCAACTTCGCATTTGAGAAGCACCAGCACCAGCTTTCTTCTCTGATACTAAAATGGACATAACTTCCTCATACAATGTCCGAATTCGACGATTCTTTTTGTGTGGATCCGTAATTCTGATACAGATATAATGCTTCGATCGAAATGAATTTAGAGCTTATTTGATTAATGTGGTCATTTATGCTTGAAGAAATGACGTCGAAACATAAAAAACAAGCGCAACACAACCCAAACTGATCTGAAACTCACCCACGCCCCTCGGGACCCCGTACAAACATACCATTAAGTCCCAAAACATATTACAGACCTTCTTGAGGCCTCAAATCTCACATAACAATATCAAAATCATGAATCGCACATCAAATCAAACTTAATGAACTTTTGAAATTCCAACTTCCAAAACTAGTGCCGAACTATGTCAAATCAAATTGGAATAACCTCAATTTTTGCATACAATTTCCAAATGACATAACGAACCTATTCCAACTCTAGGAACATCAATCTGAACCTGATATCCTCAAAGTCAACTCCTGGTCAAACATATGAACTTTCCAAACTTCAAATTGTCAACTTTCGTCGAATAGTATTGAAACCTTCTAGAAACCTCCAAATGCAAATCTGGGAATACGCCCAAATCCTAAATAATCATCCGAACCTAACAGAACCATCAAAACTCCGATACGAGGTCATATACTCAAAAGTCAAACTTTGTCAACTCTTCCAACTTAAAGCTTCTAATATGAGGATCATGCTTCCATATCAATTCTGAAGTACCCGAAAACCAGAACCGACAATACACGCATGTCATAGCATCATATCGAGCTATGCAAGACTTCAAACAGCTGAACGGAATGCAAATGCTCAAAATAACCGGTTGGGTCGTTACATACTCCCCCACTTAAAGATACGTTCTTCTCGAACTTGCCAAGAATTGTTCCAAATCCAGCAAATCACTGTGTAAACTCACCATGCCAATACCATAGGGTGATCCCACGTCACCCCAATCCATTTAAGTCTGTCAACTCAACATAACCGAAGGTTCTTCCTTCAACCTTAGTCCATCATACCTGGAACCCAATTTCCAACATCCGGAATTCATTATAAGACCCATTTCTCCATCCATACACTGCATAAGTCTAAACATGATGCATCAAGCCATAACCATAACTTAATATGTAATCACATGATATACCGCATAACTCAGATACTCATAACAATAACTTCTTACCACAATAGCTTCCCAAAAACAAACTCGGTACTGGTAACAAACCTCATATCAACTAAAACCTTGTTCCAAACCTTTGTACACTGCCAATGGTGAATGAAACACGTAGAAACTCATAACCACTCATCAGATCAACAAGTCGTGGGGCTCTCTCGCCCAATAAAAACTATTGCCAAATTGTATACTGACTTCTGATATTATTCTCCCAACATATCATACTGAAATTCGATAACAATCATTCTAGGTCCAACGACCTCATGTCACCTAGCGCAAGCTGCTTGACCGACATGCCACACCAATACCATCTATAGCCACATACTATGCAATCCGTGCACCAACAAGCAACAACTCAAATACACCCAAAAATGGAAAGAGAATCAAATGAGTGAACCATTTCGCAAGCTCAACAGATACCACCACAAGCACAATGCTATGAACTCATCACACATAGTAGAACTAAAACACACGAACCATACACAAAGGATCATATCCCAACATGACTTTGCAGCAGTGTGTGACCCAATCCAAACACCGATCCACATGAAATACCTCGAGCCATAATGCTCAAAATCAACAACTCTACGCAAATCAACAACAAGTACACGAAGTGCATGACCATAAACACGGTGAAATGGCTAGCAGAATATACCACCAATAGAAAAGACCATAGCCAAGGTGCAATCAACCACTCAATATCCCAAGAATCATCTTGCTCGAACTTTGCCACAAGGCCCAAAAAGAAATGCATCATGTGTGTAGCTAACCAACTGATCACAGCCTATCGTAGCACAAAAGAGTGACACATAGAACATATCAGAATGAGAACAACTCAAATCTAATTAAATGACACATCCCTCAATAATAACAGTGATTAGTCAACAAATACGACCCGGTGTTGAATATATATCCTCATTAGGCCTACCAGTGGCTTTCAAATCGATTTCGATCCTTCCGAAATGAGTAGATAACCTTTCCAAAGATCTGCTAAACCTATCCACAATACATACCATCAACTGGCTAACTTGGCATAGCTATGCAGTCTGCAATCAACAAACAATCTGCCTCTGAGACTCCCAGTCTCCGAACCACAAGAATACAAAAAATCACCACATCTGATGCCATCTCCACCACTCAAATGACTAACACATCCTTCATACATAATCATTCCATAAGAAATACTTCCATAATTCTTCCGTGCCACATAGCAAAATCTGAACATCAGTAGTCGATCAACCAGGCGAGTACCGCAATACTAATGAAGCATCCGTAAGTCAAAACACAAGGCGCCTTCTGAAATGTGCAATTTTCTCAGATGATACCAGATAGTGCCAACATTCTTCCAAATATCTTAAATTTTCAATGTTGTCTAGAACTCATGACCTTCTTTTTGAAACTGAATCGTATACTTACACATGCAAATCTCAATATCACACGACGCACCGCCTCTATCAGGACATCATATGAAAATACAAGAACCTCATTATCAACTCTGAGTCACAAGCATAATACATACTCCATTAGCTAAAAACCTTCCACTTGATCCCATTCATGAGAAAATCACAACGCATAACAAACTCCTCATGCCTGAAGAGAAATGTCTATTCCAAGTCGTGGTAGAAATCATCGAGAACTCTACGAAACCCTTTTACACATAACCAAGCCATCAGAACTGAATTTCTCTAACTCAACCAAGTCAAGCAGGATGCCAAAACCCAAGTGTATTGCCACAAAGCATCGGTAAAGCCTCACTGCATCATACGAACCAAAAGAATCGATCATACCATTACCATACTGATCCAATCTACTACCAAGTTGTCCTATTTCTCCGAGTTCCTTTGAAATTACCCTTAATTTGACACTTCGCCTTGCCAGAACACCATGATCCTTACCCAAAGCTCACCACAAGAGATCCTACCATGAAACCTCTTCGTCCTAAAACTCATAAGCCACTATAACCCCTTTTAAACACTCAAAATACCGCATTCAGGATACCTACTCCGAAGAGTCCTCATGTGAATCTAAAGTTGTTTCTTTAACCTATCAAATGCTGAAATGTAGAATCCATAGTGATATAAAAATACCACAAGTCCCAACACCATCGACTGCAAATCTCATATATTAGGAATATGCAAATCCAGAAATTTCACGAATACCACATATGAATCTTGAACCCATTAGAACCTTCACGAAAGTCATCCACTTTGCTCTAATCTCAATTGCACCGCTCAAACGACCCAACAACCCGTGTTTCTTTAGCACACCGACATCCAAAGAAGTAACCCACATCTCTAAGCAACCGAGCAAGTCCCTTTTCATAGAAGATTACATCCGCCACAATTGGTATCCCAAGTAATTCCAAGGTTTATAATATGTCCAAAAAGTATAATATATCATGCATCCAGAAATTTCCTTGCTCAAGTCATCCTCAAGATCGACCTCTTCAAGTCACAACCTATCCTTAAATATACCTCGGACCAAACTCAATATAATACATAACCATGCAATCTGATCATCCATAGCACATTCCCCCACTTGGCTCAAAGCCATAGAACAAAACATTTGATAATTCATAATACCCATACTCAATTACTACCATAATCCTGCAATTAAATTCAACTAAATCTTGCATAAGCTCATGTAACACAAACCATAAAATACCTCAAGTTACCTTCTAAGATCACATTCATCCTCGTGACAGTTAATTTAACTTTCCCGACTGATCCAAACCCAAATCGCAACATATGTAACCCATCCGTAGAAAGAACTCTCCACAAAACATCTTGAGAATCACGCATCCAAACATTACCTTGCAGGTGATAACCTACCTGCTTAGGCTCAAAATTCCATCCCTCTATGACCTCATCCTGGTCGCAACCACCATGCAATCGCTAAATCCTCCTGAGTCTACACTTGTCAAATAAAACATAAGAATATACTTCATCTCAAAAATGAAAAAAATGAAATACCTCTCAACACTTATAACACATCATGATGGAAATCAAGCACCCAATAGTCCTTTTCATATCCCAAGCAAACTCTTCACGTGACATCCAAGCCATTTGAACACATCTTAAAGCTGCATCATACTCAACATATAGCTATCTAACCACTCACTAAGCTTTCAATCGCACTCCTAGGGACACTACCAGACATATAAGTCCAAAATCACATACTCGCACAACAGAAACCACAAAGCTCAAGGTGCGGCCAAAACCTGGCCTCAAGCTCTCCAGGTTGGCACAACTCATAAACACAAAAAAACACATCTCACACCTCATCCATGGAATCACAATTCGTCATTGCACAGCTAATATCGAGCGCTCACATAACATACGAGTTAGTGGAAGGAATTCAAAGAGATACGCCTCAAGCTAAATCAATGTCGCATGATAAGGAAAGAAAGATGGGAAGTTTATCCTAGATGCTTGTAGCCTCTCGAAGATAGGTATGGATGTCATTATACTGATCTGCATGACTCTACAAGATACTTGCTCATGACTCGTAGAACAAATGAACCTAGAGATCTGATACCAACTTGTCACTTCTCATAATCCAGGTAGTCGTGATGGCACCTACCCCAACCTGCTAGGTAAGCCAAGTAGCAGTCAACATAACTCAAATGATAATAATAAGAGTAAATGAGTAAAATAACTGAATTTCTATAAAACTCCCAAGGACTGGTAGTACAAATTTGCAAATCTAAAGATACCAAGGACAAGTGGACGCTTTAACTAGAACGCAGGTACATTCTCAATGCCAGCTCTCGCTGTACATAGCAATATCAGCTCCAAGATCTGCATGCAAGGTTCATAAGTGTAGTATGAGTACAACCTATCCCAAGCGCTCAATAAGTACCCTAACTAACCTCGGCGAGGTAATAGAAGCAAGAACTATAAATGATACTCGCTGATCACCTGTGCAATTCATAAATTCAACAAATAAAGAACATATATATGATCAAATCAGGTAAAAACCTCTTTGGAGCTCAAAATTCTTTGTTTTAAAGTGTTCAACTCAGTCAGCAATCCAGCATATACAGAATATATGCGAGTAAATAGTCAAGGAAATTGCAAGTAATAATGAAATGCAATAACCAAATATTTGCTCCTTACGGCACGCAACTCGATCCATATAATGATAATCCAATAACGCATGTGCGGTGTGCAACCCAATCCAAAAAACAATAACCAGCTCTCCCAGAGCTCACATCAACCAGAAATCCGTCAGTTTCTCATAATCTGTGTGTACGCCATCAAGAGAGAAACATGAGAGGGTGACCCTAGGGGATGGATCCATATCCACATGCTGCATGGACAACTCACATGCTGCACGGACAACTCACATGCTGCACGGACAACTCATGTGCTAATAATATCAATCTGCAGGGACAACTCACATGCAACACGTACAACTATTGTGCTATAATATCAATATCTGAATCAGTGCGGAAAACTCACGTGCTACAAGACAACTCACGTGTTATAATATCAATATCTTTATCCACACGGACAACTCACATGTTGCACGGACAACTCACGTGCTAATAATATCGATTCGCACGGATAACTCACGTGCTGCACGGAGAATGCATGTGCAAATATCACAATCCGCCCAGTGTGGTCACAGGAAATATATCATAATCCACCAGGCATTTTCACGGGCATAACGACACAATCCGCCCAGCGTAGTCACAGGCCTAACGACACAATTCGCCCGCAATGGTCATGGGCATAACAACACATATCGCTCGGTGTGGACACAGGCATCCAGTCCATATCATATCACATAGAAGCAAGTATAGAAGAACACATGTATATGATGAATAAATATCAGATTGCTTGTTCTTGGACTGAAACATGCTAAAGTGTAGGCATCTGCAAAGTGTGCTATTATAGCTTAAATAAGAAATTTCATCATAGAAGTAGAAATTACCAAGTTTATTCAGGGAATTAGCCTCTTTGTAACTTCAAAAAAGGCTCAAATAGTTCACAACAATGTTACAAATATGAGAAACATCATAGTTTGCAGTTTAACAGTCAAATCTAAGCATATCATAGTCTAAGCATATCATAGTCTAAGCACTACCCTTAGCATGGATAAATAACTTGGTGCTTGCACATGGGCTCAAACCCCAAACATATGCGCACCCATAACCCGTAGTTATCACAAATAATTCAGGAAACTAGTGCCTCAACCAATTTAAGATAAGATACTTACCTCAAACATGCCAAAACAAATATTGAGCGAGCCAAACAACACTCTACAAATGGCATCCCGCATGACTCACCCTCCAATCGGCTCGACACTAGTCAAAAGCAACTCAAATACATCAAATAATGCCAAAGGAAACAAACTCAATCGATAAAGGTCAAATCGTTGCTCAATTACTCAAAGTCAACCAAAAAGCCAAACCCGAGCCCGTACCTTGAAATCCGATATAACTCCCAAATTTCGACAATCCATTCGAATACGAGTACTACCATACTAATTTCACTCATATCCAACTATGAATCGATCTTCAAAACTCAAAAATTAACTTTAGGAAAGTTTAGGCAAAAAAACACAATTTCTCTTTTAGATTCACCATTTAAACCCAAATCAAAGATGGAGTAATGTAAAACAATCAAAACCGAGTCAAAAATACTTATCTCAATCAAAATCCGACTTCAAATTGACTTCTAAATCCATAAATTTCATCCCTTTAGGTTTTAGGAATAAAACCAACAAATCTACAAACAAAACATGGATTAATTCAAAAACGAAGTAGTATCATACTGCTAAAAAACTAAAGTTGAAGTTAGATACTGACCGCCATGAAAAAACAAGAAGAACACCGTGAAAATCACCTCAAACAAAGCTCTAGAACTCAAGATATGCTCAAATTACTAAATAAACGCAGTTTGATTTTTCAATACAAAAGGAATTTCGCTTCTGCACCCAATAATCTGCACCTGCGGTCTGCCAACTATACTTTCCGCATTTACTGACCATTTTTCACCCCTACGAAGCACCAAGACCAGCTTTCTTCTCCAACACTAAAATGGACATAACTTCCTCATACGATGTCCGAATTTTAAAATTCTTTAGCTACGGCTCCATAATTACGATACGGATCTAATGCTTCAATCAAAACAGAATTTAGAGCTTGTTTTCTTAATGTGTTACCATTTATTCCTGAAAAAACGACGTCGAAACATAAAATAACGAGTGCAACACAACCCAAACAAATCTGAAACTCACCCGAGCCCCTCGGGATCATATACGAACATACCAGTAAGTCACGAATATAACATGGACCTTCTTGAGGCCTCCCACATAACAACATACAAACTAAAAAATCATACCTCAAATCAAACTTAATGAACTTTTGAATTTTCAACTTTCGAAACTCGTGTGGAACCATATCAACGGATGACATATCGAACATATTGCAACTCCCGGAACAACAATCTGAACCCGATATCATCAAAGTCAACTCCCCGTTACTGTATGAACTTTCCAAACCTTCAGATTTCTAAATTTTACAAAATAGTGCAGAAACCTTCTAGAAACTTGCAAATACAAATTCGGGCTTAAGCCCAAGTCCAAAATCACCATCAGGACCTAAAAGAACCATCAAAACTCCTATCCGAGGTCAAATAATCAAGGGAAAAACTTGGTTAAGTCTTCCAACGTAATGCTTATAAAATGAGAATCATGCTTCCAAATCAATTCCGAATCACCCGAAAACCAAACATGATGATACGCGCAAGTAATAACACATCATATGGGGCTACTCAAGACTTCAACCAACTGAATGAAATGCAAATACTCAAAACGACCGGTTGGATCGTTACAAGTAGTGAGCGCAGGCACAACGATATATATACACGTGATTTGGTGAGGGGCATATGAGCCAGGCACCTGTACAGTGCTGAGTGATTTTTTGTGTGTCTGATAAAGTGGGCATTTAAAACAGAAAGCTAAAGTATGTTGCGGGTGAGAGTACCTGGTGATATCATTGTGAAATCATTCATTTAACATGCATACTTGGCATGTAGGCACAGAGACGCATTTTCTCATGCTAGACGGTACTGTGATATTTATGATTTGACATATAGGTATGGAGATGTATGTTCCTCAGGCTAGACGGTATATGACAATTGATGACTTTACATGTAAACATAGAGATTTATATTCCTCATGCTTGATGGTATATGATAATTGATGACTTGACATGTATATTGACATGTAGGCGTAGAGATGTATTTTTCTCATACTAATTGGTAAAAGAAAATTCTTATCTGGTGTTGTGTGTTTGAAATACAGTTCTTTTGGTAAACTCATGTTTAATTGATTTTCAGTTTTAATATCTAGACTTGACTGTTATACCATGGAAAGAATGTCTACTTTTCCCTAACTGTGAACGAGCTGAGCATAATATCCTTGAGTTATTATTTTTACTGGCTTCATTATATTATTACGGGTTCTTATCGGCTACTGGTGTTGGACACTGACCTCCTCCCAAGCTCGTCACTGCTTTCAACCTAAGGTTAGGTTTGTTGCTCGTTAAGTACATGGGGTCTCTTGTACTCATATTGCACTTCTGCACCTTGCGTATAGATTTTGGAGTTGATGTTGTTGGGTATGAAGGGAGCTGACATTGAAGATGTACCTGCGTTCCGGTTATTTTGCCTTTTATTCTTGGTAGCTTTAGATTTATAAATCTGTTTATGTAGGTTTTGAACAGATGATGTATTTATTTCATACCAGCTTTGTAAATTCTAAGTTTTAGAAGCTCATGATTTGTACTACCAATCCTTGGGACTTTGTATAAAATGTTTAGATATTTTATTTATTAACTCTTGTTATCCTAATTGAGTTGTGTTGACTATCATTTGGCTTACCTAGTTGGTTGGGTTAGGTACCATCAAACGACTAGCTGGATTTTGGGTCGTGACAGATTTTTCATTTAGCTTTTTAAGGTAAGTGATTCCTACCTAATGTGAGTTTAATACATAGATTATGAATAGATTTTAACAAAGAAATTGTAGCAATTATGGGATTATGTTGAAAAACCTAGGATTTGATAAAAATGGGATTAGACCATGAAAATGATTATGGAATTGAGTAGAAATTCTATATTTGAGTTCGTAATGTAGGTAACATTTATCAACAAAAATTTCTGGAACCTGGGCACATGGGCTCAGGGGGTGACTTTGAGGAATTTTTCAAACTGGGTTGGCTAATTACTCTAATAGTTAAATTATGAACTCTTAGTATATATTGATTAGTTTGTATGACCTTTAGCTAGTTCGAACTGCTCACATCGATTTGAGGCAATTAGTGTGATGGAAGAGCCGAGTAGTGAACTTGGGAGCGAGGTAAGTCTCTCGCCTAACCTTGTAAGAGGGAATTAACCTCATAGGTGTTTAAATTTTTATTTGTTAATAATTCTGACTGCTACGTACGCACGAAGTAACGAGAGTCTGTACGTAGTTAAAATCATGTTCATGTCCTGGTAGACTTAGGAATTTATCATGCAATATATGTACTATTTGAACCCAACTTGTTAGTTTAGTTACTTAAATTTATAATTGAAATTTGATTAGGGATTATTTTAGACCGAGTTTCATTACTTTGTGTTTTGACAGAATATTTGATTGTTAATAGAAAATTATGCTCCTTTATGTGCCTATCATTGTGTTGTAAACATATGTCCCGAAGCCCAAAAAGTTTCCCTATTCATGTGGATCGGGCCGAACGTATAACCTCGGTAGTGTATGTACACGATTATTATAGATTGGGCCGTACGACCTCGGCATAACTCGTGCGCAATGGTGCTAGAAGTCCGATTATTGTTGATGTCCTTCATGTCTTGAGAATTTATAATTACTTAATGGCGCTGATTTGTTGAAATTGGCATGTGATAATTGGAGATTTTAAATAGATATTCTTTAAGGAATTACTTATTATTCATCTCTTATTCCATTGTTATTGTTGTATTCCTTTCCTACTTATAATTTATGCTCTTTATTTATTGACCACTAGTAAGTGTCGATGTCGACCTCTCGTCACTAGTTCTTTGAGGTTAGACTAGATATTTTCTAGGTACACGTTGTTTACATACTCATGCTGCACTTCTGCATAAATTGTGCAGGTACTGAGGCAGGTACATCTGGTGTCCATTCAGGCGCACATCCGCATTACCCGGAGACCTAGTTGTGAGCTACTTCCCGTGCTCCGATCAGTAGCACCCGGATTCTTCTCCTTGTTGTATTTACTATTTCTGCTATTTTATTTCAGATAGGCGTTATAGGGGTCTTATATATTTTACTAGATTGCTCGTGCACTTGTGATATCAGGATTTGAGAATTTCTAGTAGATGTTTATGGTTTTTCCTAACTTTATTACTATTTCATTTTTATGTCTTATTTATGTGTTATATATCTATGATCTTTTATACTTTGTTCCTTATTATATAAAATTTAGGATTTTAAAAGTTACCAAATAAACAATTAAATGGATAGTTCACTATTGGCTTACCTGATGGTGACGTTGGGTGCCATCACAATCTGTAGCGGGAATTGGGTCATGACAGTTCATAGCATTGTGCTTTATGGTGGCATCATTCTAACTTGTTTGGTGGTTCTCTTATTTGTCCCTCCTTCTATCTTTGTTTATATTCGAAGTGTTGCTTGTTGGAGGCATGTATTGCGTTGTGTGTGACTAAGTGGCATTTGGCGTGTCTTGTTAGTCGAATAGCTTGTATTGCATGAGATGAGATCGTTGGACCTAGAATTAGTGCAATCATACTTGGATAAGGTATGTTTGGATAAGAATGTCATTAATCAACTTAGAGTTTGGCAATGGTTTTTGTTGGACGGGAGAACTCCACGACTTGTTGATTTGGTGTGTCGTATGAGTTTCTACATGTTTCTTGCATCGTTAGCACCATTTGAAGGTTTGGAACAAGATTTTATGTAACAAACCGACCGATTGTTCTGAGCTCTAGCGCGTTGTTCGATGGTTTGAGGCCATGAGTAGCTTCACTTCATGTTATATGACTTGTACGTGTGGTCGAATTGAATTTCGGGAAGCATGAAGTTGATTTAGAAGGAAAATTCTCAATTCTGAAGCTTCAAGTTGAAAGAGTTGACCAAGGTTTGACTTTTGAGTAAACAATCTCAGAATTCGAATTTGAAGGTTCATATGATTATTTTGGATGCTGGCGTATGTTCGAGTCTAATATCAAGTGGCCTGGGAGCATTTCGGCGCTTATTGTGGAAAGTTAGCATTTTCAAGGTTTTAGAAATTCCTAAGTTTGATATGAAGTGGACTTTGGCTTTATCGATGTCTGTTTGGTATTCCGAGCCTTGGAATAGGTTCGCATCGTAATTTATGACCTGTATGTAAAGTTCAGCGTCATTCCGAAATGTTTAAGTATGACTCGGACGCGTTCATTGAAGTTTGAGTGTTTGAAATTGAAAGAAGGATTTTTATTGTTCACTCATAATTTTGATGTTATTCGTGGCGTTTTGAGCATTTGGAAAAGTTCGGATAAGGCATTGGGACTTGTTGGTGTGATTGGATGGGGTCCCTGAGGCCTCGGGTGAGTTCGATATGGTTTCAGATCATTTCTCCATGTTTTGCTTCTGCTGTTCCTGCATCTAGTTTTGTTCTCGCGTTCGCGAAGAAGGATTTGAGCTGAAGGATGGTTTGCTCTTGGTATTCGCAAAGGTGTGGATCTGAGGTTAATCACGTTCACGACAGGGGCGTCACATTCGCGTAAGAGAAGTTGTGCCTGGGGAGGCAGGTCGCGTTTGCGATGGTCAGGCCTGTTAAGGCATCGCGTTTGCGGACCTGCTCTAGCATTCGTGAAGAAGGTTTTGGACTGGAGTGGAGTTTGTGCTTCGCGAATGCGAGGCACATGCCGCGTTCGTGAAGAAGGTCATATGGGTAGTGTATAAGATTGCAAAATCTGGTTTTTTCTCATATTTTTTTAAATCTTCCACGGGAGCCGAGCTTGGGGCGATTTTTGAAGAAGCTTCTTTGTCATCCATCACTAGGTATGTAATTTCTACATATTGTTAGTTAAATATATGAACTATACATGAATTATACATATGGATTTGAACATAGAAATTGGTGGAAATTGTGTATATTTTGAAGAAAACCTAGAAATAGCATTTTTTTTTTTAAATTTTAATCATGAAATTAGACATGGAATTAGGAATAAATGATATAATTGAGTTTTTGATATAATGTTTAATGTTTATTTACTAAAATTTTCGGAATTCGGGCACGTGGACTCGATGATTGATTTTGTTGACTTTTCGATCGGCGTTGGGATTGTTATAAATGGTTAAATTCTAAGCATTTGATTATATTTTGATTGATTTGCTCGTTGCTTGACTAGTTTCGGATCGATGGGCATTTGTTGAGCTGTTAGGGCATTGGAGCCGGTTTTGGAACTTCGAAGTGAGTGGTAAGTCTCCTGTCTTACCTTGTGAGGGGGAAACTACCCCTTAGGTGATGTATTTGATTACTGCTACTTGTTGTGGAGGATACATATGCACGAGGTGACAAGAGTCCGTCCGTAGCTAGATTCATATTTATGTCTAGGTAGACCTAGGACTTTACTATGCAATCAATTGTATTACTTTAATTTAATTGTTAATTTAATTACTTGAAGACTATAAGTAAAGCTGATAGAGATCATGTTAGATTGAATCTCAATTCTGCGCGAGTTATTTGGCAGGATAACCAATTGATGGTAAATATCATGTTTATGTTACATCTCTGACCCTTATATAATAAATACGTGAGTCCTAAGTCGATAAGTTTCTTCTCTTCATGGGGATCGGGTCGAACGCCTTGGCAGTATATGTATGTATGATATGGATCGGGTCGTAGGACCTCGGCAGTGTATGTACATGACTATATGGATCGGGCCGAACGACCTCGGTATAATTCATGCGTAAAGTAACTAGGAGTCCAAATACCCACGAGATTACCCTCTTGATTCAACTTGTAAATTTCATGATATTCTCTTTATGACTTGAGATCGGATATTTAATTGATGGTTCTTATTTGTTGAGATAACATGTGGTACTTGGGGATTTTTACCTGATGATATTTTGTAAACGGATTTCGTTACCTACTGTTCCTTATTCAATTGATCCAGTTGTGTTTCATGCCTGCTTACGATTCCTGCATCTTATTTATTGGACCATTAGTAAGTGTCGATGTCGACCCCTTTGTCACTACTTCTCTAGGGTTAGGCTAGATACTTACTGGGTACGGTTTGATTTACGTACCTACGCTACACTTTTGCACTAATTGTGCAGGATCTTTTGGTGGTCATCTTGGCGCATAGGCGTAGCTGATGAGGGGACTTATGGTGAGCTGCATTCCATGCTACGTGTCGCAACCTAGAGAGTATCCATCACATTTATTTACTTTATCCTATCTAATTCACATTTCAGACATATGTTGTATTATGATTGTACTCCTTAGTAAATGCTCATACACTTGTGACACCGAATTTTGGGATATTCTAGCAGATGTTAATGGTTTTGCTTAAATATTGTCACCTTTTTATCTTATATCTTACTAATATCGTATTTATCCATGATTTTCAATGCATTAACTTCTTCTTCTTCTTTTTTAAATAAAATCATGAGTTCAAAAGTAATAAAATGAATAAATAAGTTGATAGTTTACTGTTGACTTGCATAACGGCAACGTTGGGCGCCATCACGACCTATATGGAATTAGATCGTGACAGCTTGATATCAGAATTCTAGGTTCACTTGGTTCTCACGAGTCATGATCAAGTCTAGTAGAGTCTTGCAGATCGGTGCAAAGACGTCTTTAATTATCTTCGAGAGGCTGCCGGGCTGTTACGCAAACTTCCCTTTCTTGATTCCTCATCGTGTGATTTGATTTCACTGAAGCTTATGTCTTCATTTCCTTTCTACTCATTCTTATATGACATTGAGTGCTGGTTATCCATTGGGCATCGAGGAGTTGTAGTGGTGCTATAGATGTGGTGCAGGATAGATTTCCCTATGTATTCGTGCAGACTATCATCGTCGCTTGTGGAGGGGCGTTCTGTCATTTCGGTCCTATGTTAGTGTTGCCTGCAGTTTCGAGGCTATTACATAATGTATTATGATGTTCATGCTATGTTATCATACAGTGCTAGTGTAAATGGTAAGATGCTTAATTATGTGTCGCAGTTGTGAATGAATCGAGAGGAAGATTATTCAGTTCATGGTTTAGAGGTTCGGCATTTAATTCTGGCGGAGGAAAGGCAATTGGACTATGGACGTTCAAGCCTTGGTTGACGGAGTAGCGAGACTTGATATTTCAAACGTGGTGGAATTCTCATTGCGGTGTGGTGTCGTCGTCCTTTTTCGAACACATTAAGGCTCATCAGTGTTATGGTCTCCTTTGAATTGCTTTCGGGGTAGGGTGTTGTGGAATGGTGCCTAAGTAGCGGTTATCAGAGATGGCGATGTATGGTGGCTTCAGAGTTGAAATAGTAATTCTAATGTTGATGTCTCGAGAGAGATGATCTTTTTGGAGTATCAGAGTTGGTGACAGTTTATACTTTGGGGTGCTACAAAGATGGATTATGATTTGAGGCATTATTATAATGACCCGGCCGGTTGTTTTAAGTATTACGGTCTCGTTTCCCCATTTATTGCTTATTTCATGCTTATTTGTTGTTATGTGACTTTTCGGGGTAGTTGGTTCGGTTCCGGGGATGTATCAGAATAAGTTGGGACACTTAGCCCAAGGTTTGAAGCCTAAGGTGAAAGAGTTGACCGGATGTTGACTTATGTGTAAATGGCTCCAGAATGGAGTTTTGATAGTTCTTACAGCTCATACGGTGATTTTGGACTTAGGAGTGTGTCCGGATATTGATTTTGAGGTCAGTGATTTTGGCTTGAATTGGCAAAAGTTGGAAAATAGAAGTTTGGAGAGTTGGAAAGTTTATCCGAGAGTGGACTTTGTGGTTACTGGACTCTGATTTTGGTTCTGAAAGTTAAAATAGGTCCATTGCGTCTTTTATGACTTGTGTGCAAAATTTGAGGTCAATCGAAGTTGGTTTGATAGGTTTCGACATCGATTATAGAAGTTGGAAATTCATTAGTTTTCATTAGCCTTAAATTTGGGTGCGATTAGTGTTTTTGATGTTGTTTGATGTGATTTGAGGCCTCAGCTAAAATCATGTGGGGCCTCGGGTGGATTTCGGAGGCTTATCGGATTGGAATTTGGACTTAGGAAGTTGCTAAAGCTGGGGGTTTTCTGGTGTCACCGCACCTGCGAGGGGATTGGTCGCAGGTGTTAGCCCGTAAATGCGGAAAGGCTCTGTAGATGCGGAGATGGGTAGGCGTGGCTGGCTTCGCAGAAGCAGATGTTTGGGTGCAGAAGCGCTTCCGCAGATGTGGATCTTGGAGCGCATATGCTCATTTTGATGGCTTAAGTGAATTCCGCAGGTGCGGAGCTTTCACCGCAAAAGTGGTTTCGCAGATGCAGATTTAAATTTGCCCGCATAAGCGAAATGCCTGGGCAGTGTATATAGTCGAAGGATTCCGAGATTTTATTCATTTTTGGACATTAGGAGCTTGGATTAAGGCGGCTTTTGAAGGGGATTCTCTAGATTTCAGTAAAAAGTCACTTTTGATCATTTTTGTTCATTAATATTGGATACCCATTGAATTTCCCACCTAGTTTATATGTTTTAAAGGTTGAATTTTGGGAATTCTGGATGAGGGATTGGAGAGTAAGATTTGGGGATTTGAGTGATGATTTGGTATCGGAATTTGGTAACTTTTTTATGGTTGTACTCGTGGTTGAATGGGGTTTGGCTTTTGTAACCTTTGTTGGATCCCGAGACGTGGGCTCGGGGTTGACTTTTTGACTTTTGCATAAGAACTTAGCTTTATCATATGGAATTAATTCCTATAGCTTGTGTTGATTGTATCGAGTTGTTTGTGGTTAGATTCGAGGCGTTCGGAGGTCGATTCGCGAGGCTAGGGCTTATTGGAAGAGATTGCATGGTTTGAGGTAAGTGACACTTCTAAACTTGGTTCTGAGGGTATGAATCCCTGAATTACGTGTTATATGGTTGGTGTTGAGGAGACGCCCATGCTAGGTGATGCATGTGTGGACGTGCACCATAATAATTGTGACCCGGTCGATTCAGTGGTGCTGTGTAGTCATCAAACCTAGTTGCTATTCATATGATCCCTAAGAGTTAGAGTAATTGAGCTGCAATCCACGTTAGAAATCATGTTAGGTTGTATGCTTATTCGGTAGAGACCCATCGGGTCATTTCTGCTGTTGAATTATTTGCTTAGATGGAAAATTGGTACTCAGTCACATTCGTCTTTTGCATATCATATCTCTGTCTCTGTTACTATTTATTGTTGTGCTATATATCATTGTTAGGGCTGATTGGCATGAGATTTGCAAACTCGAGAGACTAGAGAGATAGAAGACTGAGTTAGGGCCTGAAAGTCGTGTTGTGAGTGACATTTGTGGATCTGGCTGCACGCCGTAGCAGGTCTTATGGCTTTATATATATTATTATTATATGGATCGGGCTGCACACCACAGCGGGCCTTTTAGGCTTTATTATGATGGGATCCGGCTGCACGCCGCAGCAGGCCAGATTGGCTTTGTATTAGCGCTTGGGCAGGATCCGCCCCTTCTTTACCAAAGGTGAGCGCACATACCGTATAGTGTTGAGTGACTAATTGTGATGAGCCAGAATTGAGATAGTCAGACTGAGTACTCTGATAGTGTGAGTACGTGAGGTTTTCATTGTGATGCATCACATGTAACATGCACATTGACATGTAGATATAGAGATGTAACATTCCTCATATTAGTCATACTTGGCATATTTCATCTGCATTGAGCTTAACTGTTAAACATGATAGCATGTCTACATTCCTATACTGTGTACCAACAGATTATGAGTTTTTTGAGATATTATTGTCATATTTCCTGACCTATCTGTATTGTTAAAAATTTGTATTTGGACTGTATTAGTTGAGCTTGTCGCTGCTTTCAGCCTAAGGTTAGTCTTGTTACTTACTGAGGACATTGGTTCAGTTGTACTCATACTATACTCTACACTTCGTGTATAGATTCATGTACTTCCGAGCACGACGGATGCTAGCTTTGGAGCTTTATCTATCAGAGACTTTTGAGGTAGCTGCCTTGGCATTCGGAGACCTTGATTCTCCTTCTTTTTAGTTATTTGTATTGATTCTATCTTCCAAGACAGTGTTTAACAATTAGACTATGTTGTCAGTTAGATGCTCGTGTACTCAATGACACTCGGATTTTGGGGGATAATATATAGATTCGCGGTATTTTTCTTATCAGTATTTATCAGATTTTACCCTTGAGCTTATTTACTATATTTCCAAATTTAAATAGTGTGTGGTTTATTATGATTGTTACCTTGCCTAGTATTGCGATAGGCGCCATCACGACATGTGTGATTTGGGTCATGACAAGTATTTTGGCAGCGAAAGAGGAGGAAGGACATAGTGCGAGGTGTCTTGCAGTGATTGAATTGCTAGCAATTCAAGTATGAAGAGCAGAGGTCGAGAATATGCTTAAGGAGATGGTTTAACCGGGGAATGGCAAAATAATGTATAGATTCTGTGGTAGGATAGCCACATGCTTTGAGAAAGTTCAGAGCAATTTGAGGATCATGGTGGACCAATGACTAAGTCTATAAATCTCATTTGGGATGGTGGCTACTATACTGAGGGAGGTTGAATATGAGGGAAAGATGTTTGCTTGGAATGAAAAGGGGTGCGGAAGTTTGATTATCGTTTTGTGATGCAATATGACTTCGAGTTTGGAACGTATTGTTGGACCTACAGTTGATGCTAATGGGGAATTAACGGACTTTTACAGCCGGTGGAAGAGCACGGGCTCTAGAAGGTTTACTGATTCCGTGGTAATTGTAACCAGAACTATGTCATTGGAAGATGTCAATGTGGAAATACACAGGTGGGCTATCTCATGTGAGCAAGTTAGCGGTTGCATGTTTTGATGAAGTTCCCATGAAGGATTTTACTTTTTACCCAGCGGGAGGCATGTACTTCAATGCGAGCTTGGATTGCTTGAAGAAGATGGTACGATTGTCAGGAGGTCGGTTGTGCCATGGTGGCTGATAATTCTAATTCTTTTATGAAAAGTTTAACAAGAGATTGCGAGAAATTTGGCGGGTTAACCATATGAGATCATGGAAATTGAGATGGAGGACTTACTGCGGTTTCTATATTTATGTGATTATAGCTTAAAGCTAAGTGAGGGAGCCCGCCGCTTATGATTGGGTCACGTGGTTGTGTGCCTTGGCAGTATCAGGTTATCGGTACATCAGTAGATTAGTTATGACCAAGGGGAGGAAACATCGAGGGTGTTTCGGTCAAGGAATTTGATGTATGTGTGCTATATTTCACCTTATCAATTCGTGTGCAGATGTTGGGATGACTTAGAGTTTATGCTTCTTGTGGATGTGATATTAAATGAAAAGAATTCATCTGATTGTTCATTTGGAAGTGTTCATGTGCTAGCAGAGCACTAGGATTTGGTTATACAATTGGGACCAGGTCAGAGTGGTGATTCACAATGGTTCTAGTGGGTTCAAGAATTAAAGTGTAATGCCTAAGGATTTTTGGGCTTTATGTATGGTGAAGGATTGCGTTTTGCAATAGAATGTGAAGGGTACTTGGAGAATTTCTATGTTATCATTAGGTCTGTAGTGCAGTGTTGGAGTAATGGGAGAAATAGCTTCGGATCCGTATGAGGTCTTTTAGAACAGGTGTATCTATTGAGGTACTATTAAGTGCATGATGAGGGTATGCGATGGCTGGTGGGAATTGAGACAATGTGGTCTCGTGATTTAGGTCACTCGGGATGAGTGTTGTTTAAGGTCCGTCATGTGTTTGAATAGAACTATTATTTCTAAGGCATGTCAAAGAAAAAATTGGAAGAAGTTGAGTCAGTTAGCAATGGTTTGAATCGACATGGTTGTGGAAATGATCTGTTCCTTCGGTGTGTTAAGCTATACAGGTGATTCATGGTTGTACGTGCGGGCTTGACCGTCACCATGATTTGATTAACTTGAAGGTATTTGATTCAGATGGCCTTTTATGGGTAAATGGATCCCAGACGAGTTATGGCAGTTTAGACTACGACGTGAGGTTTGCATTTTCTACGGTTATGGGAATTCGGTTGCGTTTCTGAAATTAGTTGGGTGAAAGGGGTCCTAGCCAATGAAGTGTTTATTCTATTGTTGGCTCAGGAATTATGATGAAATTCTTGTACTCTCGTGTAGCAGCATGATAGGTGCAGTGAGCGGTATGAAATTGGAAGTTGAGGATCAAGGTTGCGCTTCGGCGTTGTTAAGAATGTCACGAGCTCGGAGGAGAGGGGGAAGATTTCAGATGTTCAGAGTATGTTGTCACTATTTTCGAGAAGCATGAAGATGGTAGGTTTTATGGTAGAAGTGTTGGGTATTGAAATGTGGATGCTTGACTAGGTCGATGGCCATTGATGTTCAGATTTCGCTACTTGGTGGGGAAGGTTGTGGGAGTATATCCCACGGGAAGATCGTATAAGTGTGACGTGTTAGTCATTTGATTGTTACAGATTGAAACAAGTATAGAGACTCTAGTACTGTCAACTAATGGGAGAGTTTATGCCCGAGAGGCGCTCTATTTCTTTGGTTGTGGACTGTGGGAGTTTGCTCTGGATTGGACGACTGCTTGTCATGAATAGGGTCATTGTGGATCCTTGAAAGGTTATTGACCTAGTATGGGATGATCGGAATCGACTTGAGGTCCATTGGTAGGTCTAATGTGAATGTGTGCTCTACATCAGGTCGGATGTGTTCATTCAGCATAAGTTTGCTTATGGAGGAGTCTTCAGGCTTTGGATGTTATTCTTTTCATTAGCTATTCTATGTAATACTCTATTATGCCAGGTGGGTTATGTGGCGGCTTGACTATTCGAATATGTGTTGTGATCTCGTGTAGCTTGTAGCGTTATATGAGCAAGATGGCTCTCGAGGTGTAGGTGGTTTATTGCACCTTAGTCGTGCTTGATTTTAGTGGCGCATGGCACCATCCGTCTCCCCAGGTTGTATTTACACACTTGGGGTGCTTGGGGTCGATATTCGGGCATTTCTTGAGAATGAGCATTTTTTTATGGGTATTTCCCTATTGATTGTTATGTGTAGATTAGGTGGCACGCTGCCATGGGTATGATGTTTTGATCAGGTTGCATACCATGACAGTATTATGTGTGGATGGGATTGCACTCCGCAACAGTGAGATGTTGAGTACGGTTCCTTATACTTATTTTGCGTGCCTTGTTTCTCATCTCTGAGATAGGTTCATTGCATCTGATTGGTCGTTTTATTCGAGTGTTGGGTAGTTCTTTGCCAAAGTTCGTTCTTCCTTATGGGTCATATTCGAGTTGTAGCTTGTTGGCGGATTGATGGCGCCATACGAGATTTTAAATGGTGTTTGAGGTGGCTTATTACCCGAGCAGCTTGTACTGGGTGATACGAGGTTATTGGACCTGAGATCAGTGCGATCGAATTTATGTAAGGTATATTAAAGAGAAAATGTCACTATTCAATTCCGAATCAGGTAATGGTTCTTGTCAAGAGGAGAGACTCTATGATTTATTGATATGGCAGATGGTTATGATCTTCTTTCATTGTTGCACTATTACGAGGGTTGGATCAGGGTTTATGCACGTTATGAGGTATACTATGGGCATCAGGTTAGATAATTTGCAGCTTCTAAGGTTGGAGGATGTTAGTATGGTCATACGAATTATGTGGTGCATTGTGTGGTTTCATTATGGGTGCATGATCATATTTGGTACAACGGGTTGAGATTGATACGGTGTTCGTATGTTAGAATTAGGTCTCGTGGAGAATTTCCGATGTTGGAATTTGGTTCTAAGGCCTGTAGACTAAGGTAAAAGGAAGGATCTTCAGTCTGGCTCGAGCTAATCTTCTCACATAGGTTGTGGTGTCACGGGTAAGTGCACGAGGTGTTAAATAGTGGTTTTGGGCAATTCTGAAGCGGTTCTTGGCACGTTTGAGGACGAACGCATGTTTATGTAGGGGAGAATGTAACGACATGATCAGTAGTTTTGAGCTCTAGCACGTTGTTCGGTGGTTTGAGGCCTTGTGTAGCTTCACTTCATGTTTTATGACTTGTACGTGTGGTCAGAATTGAATTTGTTTACCTACTCTTCCTTATTCAATTAATCTTGTTCTGCATCTTGTTTATTGGACCACTAGTAAGTGTCGATATCGACCGCTCGCCACTACTTCTCTGTGGTTAGGCAAGATGTTTACTGTGTACGTGTTGATTTATGTATTCACACTACACTTCTGCACTAAATGTGCAGGATCTGACAGGTTTATTTGGTGGTCATCTTGGCGCATAGGCGCAGCTGCTGAGGGGACTTTATGGTGAGCTGCATTTTGTGATACATATCGCATCCCACAGAGTCTCCATCACATCTATTTACTTTATCCTGACTAATTCACTTTTCAGACAGATGTTGTAATACTATTATACTCCTTAGTAAATGTTCATGCACTTGCGATAACGTGTTTTGAGATATTCTAGTAGTTGTTAATGGGTTTGCTTAAATATTGTCACCTTTTAAATAATATCGTATTTATCCATGATTTTCAATGCATTAATTTCTTTATTTAATAAATTTCATGATTTCAAAAGTAATAAAATGAATAAGTAAGTTGATAGTTTACTTTTGGCTTGCCTAACGGCGGCGTTGGGCACCATAACGACCTATAGTTGGAATTGGGTCGTGACATTTTAATTGATATGAGGTTTGTCACCGATACCAAGTTTTGTTCAGGCAACTACTATGATCTGAAGGTATTACAATGCGTAAATGAGTTATGTGGCATATCGTGTGATTATATTTTGGAATATGGTTACGGCTTGATGAAACTTGGTTAGACTTATATAATTTATAAATATGAGAATCAGGGTTTTAATGAATTTTCGATGTTGGAGATTGAGTTCTATGGTTTATGGACTAAGGTTGAAGGAAGGATATTCAGTTAGATTGGCTGACAAGATTATATGGATGGAGGGTATGTGGGATCACTCGTGGATATGTCTATGGTGAGTTTATACAATGATTTGATGGCTTTGGAACGACTCTTGGTACGTTCGAGGACAAATGTATGTTTAAGTAGGGGAGAATGAAATGACCCTACAGGTCGTTTTGAGATTTAGCATTTCGCTCGGTAGTTTTAGACATTGAGTAGCTTCATACAGTGTATTATGACTTGCGTGTATGGTCGGTTTTAGTTTTTGAGTGGTTCGGGATTGATTTGGAAGAATGACTCTTAATTCATAAGCTTTAAGTTGGAAGAGTTGACCAAGGTTTGATTTTTGGATAAATGAACTCGGGATCGGATTTGATTGTTTTGATACCTTCATATGATTACTTTAGACTTGTACGTATGTTCAGATTTAGTTTTGGAGGTCCCTAGAAGAATTCGACTTTATTTCTCGAAAACTAGCAATTTGATGAACCTAAGAGCTCATAAGTTTGACCAAGAGTTGATTTTGATTTACTGGAATCCAATTGGTGTTCCAAGACTTTGGATAGGTCTATATAGTTGAATTGAACTTGTATGCAAAGTTTGGAAGTAATCTGAAGTGTATAAATGTGATTCTGACACTTTTCTGAAAGAATGAAGATTTAACAACCTAAGAGAAATTCTATTCAGTTTGAGCATCAATTCTTTGTTGTGATGTTCCTATGGGTGTTTTGAGACTTCGGATAAGTTTTTCTAAGGATTTATACTTGTTAGTATGATTGGATAGGGTCCCAAGGGGCTCAGGTGTGTTTTGGATGATTGATTGAGGGACTAGTTAAGTTAAAGACTTAGAGTTTGACTATGGTCAACTCGGGTCATGATGACCTTTATTCGGTGTTTTGAGTGTATGAGCAAGTTGTAGCTTGTTTTATGATTGAAATGCATATATGATTTGTATCCGGGAGGTTCTGAATGAGTTTTGGGTGCTCAAATGTAGAATTTTTTATTGCTGATTTTCTGGTGTGAATTATTATCAAAATACCATTTATGCCCCTTAAATTTTTAGACTTTCTATAAAATATTAAAACATCATATCTCCCTCATTTTAAGGCTAAAATGGCTTATTCAAAAGGCTATCTTAGGTGTAATCTTGCAAGGAATACGTTGGGCTTCAAATTTAGTCTTTTTTTCTCACTAGATTTTGGAGCTCGGTTTTGAGCTATTTTGGAGGGAGTTTTCACCATTTGGATTGGGGTAATTCTTTTTACTCGAATTTATTTATATTTTATGATTCGAACCTTGAATTTAGTGATTGTTTGATGAATCAATTGAAGAAATTGTGGATTCTAGTAAAAACTTTTCCAAAACATAAATTGATGATTTGAGGGTCGATTTCAGGTCGGATTTGGATAAAATACATATATTTAGATTCGTATTGGAATGAATGTTCGAAATTTGTAAGCTTTGCCGGGTTCCGGGGTTCAAGCCCGGAGTTGACATTTTGGGTTGACTTTTTGATTTTACTAAAAGATCAAAACATTATTATTCGAAATCTTTTCCTATGATTTTTATTAATGATATTAAGTTATTTAGGCTAGATTCAAGCCGTCCAGAGAATGATTTGCGTGAGAAGGGCTTCTTAGAGTGTTGATTTAGCTTATTTGAGGTAAATATCTTGCCTAGCTTTATTGAAAAAAAATTCCTGATAAAATGATATTTTTTGCTATAGGCGGGTGTGATGTATATGCCAGGTGACGAGCGTATATGCATGTACGTGGGTTATCCATGCTCGGGGTAGATTATACGATTATTTGTGCCATATAAGAATATGTGATTTTCTTGCCTCATGATTTACTTGACTTTTATAATAATATGAATATACATTTCTATGCTAGAAATCATGATTCAGCTTGTCATAACTAGATTAAATGTGATGGCCTCTTTGTGAAACCGGTGATGTGCTAAATTCGGTCATCAATATACCTAATCACAAAGTACATGTCTATGACCGTAATTCTGAGGTACTTGGGTACCATACTTATTTTGAAAAGCATGTTTGACCTTTATCGAGATACTTGAAAAATAGGATTCTTGAGGTTTATTGAATTGTTTATCGGTTCGAGAGTTGTGATTGATGTTCACGCTATGTATTTGCTTAACCATTATTCTTGATGATATCCATGTTTTCTACCTTGCTTTTCATTGATATACTTGTGCTTGATGAGGAAGAATGCAAAACACGAAGGCTGATATCGTGTCATTGCATATACATTATCATGTGAGAAAGAGCGTAAAGCACGAAGGACGGTGTTGTGCCATTGCATATACATTATCATGTGAGGAAGAGTGTAAAGCACGAAGGGTGATGTTGTGCCATTTCATATACATTATTACGTACGAAGGATAATGTCGTGCTAGTAATTTACATTATCATGTGTGGAAGAGTGTAAAGCATGAAGGGTGATACCGTGTCATTGCATATACATTATCTTGTAAAGCAGAGCATAAAGAACGAATGGTGATACCGTTCCATTGCATATACATTTATGTCTTCATTCCAAGTTGTCATTGTTGCACATATGCTTTCGATGTAACTTGTTGTTGTTGTAACATATGTGCGTCCTACCTTAATTGTTATTGTTCTATCCATGCTTTATATTTGTTGATCTTGTCACTAACACATTTTTCATCTTGTTTGTTATATTTACACCTATGCCTTTCCTCGTTTTTTGTGATATCATCTAAACTTTCTACTTTGCTAGAGAGTTAAATTTTATCCTCATACTTTAATTGCTATCATTACTTTAGTGCTTCCGACTATGTCTGTCACCGTTTTCCATATGTTTTGCCTTGTTTGAAATTACTTCCTGTGTATTTTTCATCTTACTGTTACCGTTATTGGCATTTTGTTTTACCTGGTTGGTACTGTTATACATATTCTTGGCGAGGATGAGATAAACAAACGAAGGGTATTGTCGTGCCAATTGATGTGGCATACATTCATATATTTGGTGAGGATAAGATAAAGTGTTGTCGTGCCATTTAACTTGATATCTTGAACACATTCCTCATATTATGAAAATTCGTGGATTTACTATGTTGTTTAGTGGTTATCGCTTTAAGAAAAGTATGGGTTGTGATACTGAGAAACCTAACCATGATTGCTTTTAGTAATCATTTATTGCTCCGCGTATTTATTCTTGTACTCTTCTCCGTTATTTCTAGTATCTTTTCTATTGCAAATCTAACTGAACATGTTGTATTAGTGAGTATCATCTGACTTAAGAACCTCGCCAATATTTCACCAAGGTTAGTCAAGATATTTACTGAGTACATGGAGTCAAATGTACTCATATAATACTTTTGCACCTTGTGTGCAGATATTCGGCGAGGGGCAGCTATGGAATTTGTGGGCCTAGCAGTGAAGACGCATCAGCACTTCAGATACGAGCTACCATTTGTTCACGGTAGTTTAGGATTTGTATTTCTATTTATGTAAATTTCAAATAGATGATGTATCTTTCCTCAAACTAAAATTGTAATCTTATTCGTAGTCGCTCGTGACTTATACTACCAGTCCTCGGAGAGTTGTACAAAATTCAGTTATTTTATTCTTATTATTATTGATCTTTCACTTAAGTTACCTTATTCTATGTTAGGCTTACTTAGCACTGGATTAGGTGCCATCACGACTGGGTGGATATATGAGTCATGACATTCATGATTTCATGATTTCATGACAGCTTTAGCAGACTTCCAACATGTAGTACATCATGTTTACCTGTATTCATGATCTCAATTCAGTTTCTTTACTCGTATATTTCTTTTATGCTCATACTAATTTGCCTATATGTATACATCACTACAAATTTTAAATACTTACCCCAGAGATAATCTGGGAGAGCGAGTTGATAATCTTGCACAGGTCTAGTGGAGGGAGATCCATTTGTTGACCAATGACTCAAGCCAGTTGACATGTCTATCCAGTTGGGGTGAGCCATCACTAGTTCATGGAGGCGGCTTCAGCTTCTATCCTTTTATTTCTTTTTATGACTTAATAATCGAGATGCGACTCATACCAATTGCATTAAGATTCTAGTGCTCCATGACTAGATCTATGTTTTAAATGAGATGTTTTGGGACTTATTTTATGCTTTCGCACTGTTATTATATGTCGAGACCATTTTAGTATCGTTTTTTCTTCTCTTATTCTACGCGTTCAACCATGTATTAGATAAAGGGTTCGTCGAATGGTAGTAACTCATCAGGTGCCCCCGTAACTCAGATGCAGTAGTTGGATCGTGACATACGTGAATCTCAAGTAATAGAACTTACCTCTTTAAAGTAATTCTTGAAAATCTCCATTTCAAGTAATTCTTGAGTCTTTAAAGGATTTAAAGAATTCTAACAAATCACAGATTGCCTTGATATTATTAATAATGGTACTAATAAACATTAATTAACAGTAAAGAATGATAGAAACTCACCTTGGTTGGTAGATGAGAATTTTAGGTCGTTTTCTCCTCCATAGGTCTACACACTTGAGCAGTTTTTGGAATGAGGAAGTGAGGGGCCGAAATGCCTTTTAAAAGGCTTCATGCATCAGAGTTTAGGAAAAATGAGTTGTCGAGCCCTGTCACGAGCAGCGTCTTCCCTTTTTAAACTTTCTGACGTGACCTCCCCTGCGATATCATCGCTTTACTGCCTCCCTTCTTTGCTTGGGGAATTTGGACATCTCCAGGGATCGTGATGCTAATGCCCCTGGTGTCTTATCCATGAAACTAATTTTTTTATTTCATTGATTCACACCTCGAGTTTTTGAGCTACCTTGTTATATTTTCTAACCCGAATCGCCTTCAACCCTTCATATAGATATAATACAATGTTAGTATGCTATTATTCTCATCCGTAGTTGTTCTTGGAATGCAAAACCATAAATAAATTATTCATTAGTGTATCATAAGTCACTACTAAAAATCAGGTGAAAAGCGACCGAAAAAAGCGACCAAAGTTGGTCCCTATCTGCCAAAAAGCGACCAAAAAGCGACCACAATGGTCTGGTCAGTATTTAGGTGGTCTCCAACAAAAAGCGACCAACTTTGGTCGCTAATTTACGACCAATTTTGGTCCCCAACACAAAAGAACCAAACATTCCGAAAAAACGTGTAGAGACCAACTTTGGTCGCAAATTAGCGACCAAAGTTGGTCGCTTTTTGAAAAATACAGAAAATTAAATTCAGCATATAGCGACCAAAGTTGGTCGCCAATCCTGAATTTAATTTTCTGTATTTTTTAATTAGCGACCAACTTTGGTCGCTTTTTGAAAAATACAGAAAATTAAAATCGGACATTAGCGACCAAAGTTGGTCGCTATTTTTGGTATATTTTTTCCAGAAACTACTTGTTTTGGCAGCTACACCACCTGCCAGTTTTACCAAATTCCTAAAAGAAGCATTTTATGCCATTAAAACAACAACAACGACAAGAATAACTACAACAAACAACAACGAGAATAACAACTACAATAAACAACACATTAAACAACAACAAGGTTTAAAGTTCAAATGAACTTATACATTATATAAGCTGTTATTACAATTTAACGTCTACTAATGTTTACATGGCATCGTCGGATGAAGTGTCATTATTAAGAGCATCATCCGGCGATGATTCACGTGACCGGGGAATCAGAAAAGAGCCAGAAGCCAAGAGAGATTTGATCTCCTCTTGTAGAGCAGCATACTGAGCATCTCTAGGTTTATCTTTCTCCTTCTCTCTTTCTTCTCTCTTCTTCTCTCTTTCCTTGGCAGCTGCTAGCTCGGATGTGAGCTTTGCTACATGGTCCCGCATAGAGGCGAGGTTGTCCGCGTCAAGCGACTCCCCTTGCGAGGAAGTGCCTATTCCGTGCATTCCACACCTATAGGTAGAATTGCTTAGCGGGAAGCCCGTATACCTTCCCCCCTTTTGGACCGCCAGCCACCTGCGTCCATAGTCTCTCAGCATCCTCGTCCGACGGTTGGATTGTTTCGCCCGATGAAGATGGTGGTTGGCTGCGTGCAAACTCTTCCAACTCAGCTGTGAAGCGACTCTATAAGAAAAATTAAATTAGTTTTCAAAAGTTATATAAAACTAAATCAAAGTACTTAATAAAAATTGAAAACTTACATGTACAGCCGAGGCTCGGTCCTCGACCCACCTTTCTTCGTCCGAATCTTTCTTCTTCTTGACAGTATGAGTTTGCTTGAATAACTCATCTTGCCTGACCGGACGGCCTAACTTCTTCTCCTGAAAAGTCATAAATTTTAGTTAATAATGATCCTGCCATACTCATCCCGACGCACTTCCTCGTCATCATCAGCAGGGGCCTGTGTGGACGGTGTGGGGGGGTCAGAGGTAGGATCCCGCAGGGGAATGCCTGTAACAGATGGATTCCCCGACGAAGATGGCTGTGAGCCCTGCGACGCAGCTGTATGTACTGCAATGGGACATGTCACCGATTGTTGTGACCCGAGTGGCAGCAACGCCAGTGGCTGTGACCCTAGTGGCTGCAGCGATGATGAATGTGCTCCATATGGATGTGACATGGACCGATGCGGTCCATGCGATGAAGATGGCTGAGATCCACGTGGATGTGCAGTAGATGGACTGTACGTCGGACGTACAATCCAAGGTCCCTGTGGCGGAAGACCCGGTGTTTGCACGAATGTGTAGGGCTGGTGATGCTGGGGCAGATCAGAATAGCCCCGGGGTGGAGGAAGATACGTAGGCATCTGCAACTCTGGAACGGCAGGACTAATTGGAGTGTAATCTTCTACCCTCCTCCTTTGTTTCTTACCCTTTTCTCGACCCCGAGAAGTACTAGAATCAGCGTTACCTCGACCTTTGCATGTCATCTGCATAATATAATACATATTTAGATTGAAATATATAAAGAAAATATATAGCTATAAACGAGAGTTGTTAAAGAAAACAACTGTTTAAAGCTCATCGTCGTGTAGTTCCTCGTCCGAGAATTCCTCTTCCTCTGTAGTTTGAGCTTCATCAGTTGATACTTCTTCCTCGTATTCTGTAATTCTTACTTCGGAAATATCAACTTCTTCCAGTATGTGTTCACGATGTTTCAAATCATCTTCTAAAACTTCGTCCACTATTTGGTCAACAGTGGAGATTTCGTTTTGATATGCAACATCTAACACATTTTTAACTTCCACCCTACCCACAGGCTTGGTTTTGATAACAACCCACCAATCAGACTTATTCCGCCGCAACGGATAAGGAGCATAATACACTTGCCTAACATTATGTGCAATTATGAAAGGATCATAGCGATCATACTCCCTCTTATGATTAACCTCAATTAGGTTGTACTGATTGTGGACTCTAGTACCTCTTGTTGGGTGTGGGTCAAACCACTTACATCTAAAGAGTATCAATTTCTTGTAAGGCCAACCTGTATATTTTAGTTCAATTATTTCTTTGATCACACCATAATAATCAATACCTCCATCTTGGTTGCCATCAGCACCTTGAACCCACACCCCACTATTGTTGCTATTTTTATTTTTTGAACAATCCTCGGTATGGAACTTATAGCCATTCACAACGTACTTAGACATTGTACTGACCATAACCACAGGTACCCAAGATATATCTTTCAAAAATTGGTTTACACCATTATTTGGATCATTTACCTACATATTGTTAAAGAAAATTCATATGTCAGCATAACTTTCAAACATTGTTTACTTACGTAGTGTTAGAATATTTTAAGGAGAAACTTACAAATTGTTTGAACCAAGTATCAAATCTCGTATATACAGCATCATGGCCAAATTGACTGACAAAGTACTGTGACACATCAAACATTTTTAGTAGTTGCATTGAGATGCAGTCATAGTAATTGTTATATTTTGATAACTACTAAATCACTACTTACTTGAGAAATGGTACGACTTCTGGACAATTTAGCAACACGTGAAGTGTAGCTGACTTGAACTCCACATCGCTCAAACTCCTCTTTCTAACATCTTTAGAACATCGGCCTGGTTGATTGAATATGGACATAGGCGGGTATGACGGATCATTCATAAGGTCGACTGTGTGCCTGTTGGGCCTATTCCTAGCACATGCCACATTACTCTCAAAATAGTAAGAGCAAAAATGGGCAGTCTCCTTTGCAAGATATGCTTCGCATATAGATCCTTCAACCCTGTTCCTCTGTCTAACGAATTGTTTGCATTTGCCGATTGTCCTATCATAATTTCAGGTTAGCCAAGAACATTAAAATAAAACAGAAAATTAGGAGTAAAAAATATAATATTACCTCTCAAATGGATACATCCATCTGCATTGAACGGGCCCTCCAAGTCGTGCCTCGTGTACAAGGTGGATTGGAAGATGTTTGATGTGTA
>MCJB01049830.1:0-26019 GCA_002018475.1 Nicotiana obtusifolia
ACGAGGGAATACATTTTAGTTTCAGTAGCAGGACCCTCCTGGATCGCATATCGCAAGGGAAGTTAACCAAAGGTCAGGCGATAAGGCAAGTGTTGGAGTTTTAGAGAATACAAGAATGCAACAACATTCAGATTAAAAGGGTAATGCAATAGACAAGGGTAAGAGATTCGGGTTGTTCAGAAAAAATGCTAGCTGACCCCAATCAGAGGTCAAATAACTCTGTGCTCATTCAAATCCCCAGCCAAGTCAAAACTGGAATACATTTCCCAACAGAAGCAAACCTCCAGCAAGGATGCCACAAACTAACCACCATGTTTCAAACTAATAAGATTTTATTTTTCTGAAACAGAAGGCGTAGAAGTGATCAACCCACGAAAGCCAGGGTTCGGGAAGCAAAATTGCTACTCGAGAATTCCCCAAAACGGAGAGCATGGCTCAGGTAAATTCATTTTAGTTTTCAGGACCCTTCTGGATAATGGGATTTTAATTTTAGTTTCAGGACCCTCCTGGATAATGGGATTTTAGTTTTAGTTTTCAGGACCCTCCTGGATAATGGGATCTAATTTTTAGCTTTCAGGACCCTCCTGGATAATAGGATTTAGTTTTAAATTTCTCAGGACCCTCCTGAATAATGGGATCTAGTTTTTTTTAATCCTTAGAAGTCTTTTAGGTAGCAAGATTTGAACCCCCACAGATATGCCCAGGTTCCAAACTGGGGCAGAAAAGTTTCTTTTGTTTGGTTCGTTTTTTGAAGTCAGGCGCTACCTGGATAATGAGGGAATACAATTTTTAATTTTCAGTAGCAGGCGCCCACCTGGATAATGAGGGAATACATTTTTTGTTTCAGTAGCAGGCGCCCACCTGGATAACGAGGGAATTTAATTTTAGTTTCAGTAGCAGGACCCTCCTGGATAATGGGATTAAATTTTTAATTTTTGTAGCAGGCGCCCACCTGGATAACGAGGGAATATATTTTAGTTTCAGTAGCAGGACCCTCCTGGATAATGGGATTTAATTGTGAATTTCTCAAATCTTCATGACTACTGAGACTAAGCTCTCTGCAAGCCTTAGAAGTCTGTTAGACAGTGAGTTTCAAGTCCCCGCGGGTATGATTAAGTTCCAAACTGGGGCAGAAAGTTTGTTGTTTGTTTTACTGTCGTGATAGCAGGCACCCACCTGGATAACGAGGGAATTCAATTCAAGGTCTACCAACAGGAGCCCGCCTGAAGAACAGGGTCAAGTCAAGTCAAGAATGACAAAGCTCGCATCAAAAATGTGAATCAAGTGTTCGAGATGCACAAGAAGATTCAAGATCAAGTCCCAAGAAGTTTGAAGATAGGAATCTTGTAATTCATTAGCTACTAGATAGAGTTAGTTTAACTTCTTATTTTCTATGTTGGTGTAATAAGGAGTGCGGCAAACAGTAGCAGCAGCAGCAACGCAATCACAGCTTCTCGGTAGTCCCAGCTACCAAAACTCCAGAACTATACTGACCTGATTCCTTATAGCCAAGGATATGCAGGCAACCTTTGAAGCAAGGTTCGGTCAAACTCTTTTTCAAAATGCTTCCCATGGAGTATAGGATAGGCAAAAATCCCGTCGAATTGCTCATTTGTCTTTGCCCGAAAACTCTTCGTGCTTTCGAGCAAAGAGGGGCAGCTATGAGCACGTGATTTTTTACCTTACTTGAAGTACTTTCATAAAAATCATTAAATAAATTTAATTAAGTATTAATCATTCAATGGTTAATAATTAATTCATGCAAATTAAAAAAAAAAAATCATTATCATGCATTGCATCTAGTGTTTAGGTCGCATTTTAGAATTAAGTTAATAATTAATCGAAAATCACAAAAAAATGGTTCATTTACATTTTTTTTTCTCTTAGTTTCTAATCTTTAATTAGTAAATTCAAGAATTGTTGTAATTATTGTAAATATACTAAAATATCATGCATTAGGATTCATTTTACGTTTCAAGATTAAATTAGTAATTGTTTGTTTTAAAATCCAAAAAAATCAAAGAAGAAGAGTTTTACAAATAGTTGACTTAGTTTCACATATTAGGTAGATTAAGACTAAAAGAAACATAATAGGACATTGAAAACAAACAAGAGGGAGAAGGAACTTGGGCCAGCCTTATTTTCTTTAAGAATTTTCGGCCCAGTCCGAATATTTACTAGCCCAAAGAGTTTAAGTCAGGAGTAAATCTGGACAGTTGATCACAATGAGATCAACGGCCCAAAATCAACCCCTCATACATATAAAACCTATCTTAACCAAAACCCTAAACCTAATCCCTCTAACTCCCCCCCCGCGCTGCCCTCACTGCCCAGCCCACTGTCACCGCCGTTTACCCGCCACCAAACTCGCCCAAAATCGGACGAGTTGAAACCCCAACTCGTCCGTGGTCCCCTCCCCTTCTGCCTCACGTACTAGCCCTAACAAACTCTGACGAAAACACGTACACTCGAGGTTTTGGCACCGTTTGGGACCACATTCGGTTCAAATGGAGGCCGTAGATCAATTCCCAATTGATCCTCGCCTTCCATTTGTCCCGGATTCGGTTTGAAAAAGCGATTTTCGGACAGAGGTAAGGGTTTTGGATTTTTCTGATTTTTTGTTTGATTTTCCGGGGTTTTTGGGGACAAGGGTGTTTGGGAGGGTTCTTCTATAAATAGCTCGGTTTCTTCTTTGTTGGGGGTCGGTTTTTTTGGGGAGTGAAAAAGAAAATTTCAGAATATAACAAGGCTTTTCTTTGGGGATTCGATTTTGGAAGTCTGAAAATTTTTTGGAGAGTCCGAAATTCTTTTAGCTAAGGAAAACAGAGTGCAAGATTGTTGAGCTTTGAAATTTGTTCTTTAAAAAGGGAGGTCGTTTGAGTAGAGTAAAAAAAAAAACAGAGAAGGAAAGAACAGTAAAGTAAAAGCAAGTCGAAGCTGTGTTTCCCAGTGCTGTTGCTTAGATGTTTGCACGCGTCTTCATAAGGACTAGTTTGTCGACCGCATAATTGCTGCTAGCTGATNTATATATATATATACATACATACAAAACCTATTATATCACATGGCTCTGATACCAATGAATATCATGAGGAAACAGTCTACTGTTAAAAACAGTAGAAAAGAAGAGTATGATATGCCACAACAATTAGATCTCCTTAATAAATGGACGATCACAAAATTCAACCTAAGGTTATATACCAATTAGGTACCTTTGAAAAATTAGGTTTAATACAAGTAGTCAAAACTACAGAAGAAACTATCACAATAGATAATGACCATGCTACTTTTAGATTATTATTTGAAAATGATTTAGCCCCTTATAGAGAATCTCATAGATTTTTTTATATTGGTTTAATACAAGTTGCCTCCAAGCCACTTACATTAAGAGGCTTACCTGAAAGCTTTATAGCAGCTCTCAGAGATGGCAGAAATCAAAACTGGAAAAAATCCCTAATAGGGACAGTACAAACCAGTTTGGCTTATGGCCCTGTATATTTTAATGCTTATCCTAATTTGCAAGTTTCTCTGAGTGATGAAAACTCTTTGAATACTCTGGTATTGAGTATCAAACTTCATGGATATGATTATATGCCAGGAACAGAAGTAATATTTATCTGTTATAGGATTTATTTATAAGCCTTTATATACTTTAAATCCTATGTGCAAAATCATGGATTTCAAAAATGAAACTATTTTGATAGAAACTAATTTTGGCAAATCTAAAGTCATTACCAGAAGACCTATTAAGTGGGATGAAATAGATTTTTCCAAAGAATGGGTCATTGAGGAAGCAATAGCTCCTCGAAATAATATTAACAGTGAAATCACAGAAGTCGAACAAGCTTCTGATGGAACTGTTAAGATCAGGTTCAACGAACCAGATCAAATTGATAATATCAGTTATTCATCTAGATTAACTAGATCCAACTCCTCATGCATCTCTCCTGTAGATTATAAGGTAGATTTTCCTTCAAGGGCATCTACATCACATATTAGAGAAAATGATAGAATTGATGTTATAAAAATTAGCACAGATAATACTGCTAGTGCTATACCAGACCCAGCTGTGAGCACGTGATTTTTTACCTTACTTGAAGTACTTTCATAAAAATCATTAAATAAATTTAATTAAGTATTAATCATTCAATGGTTAATAATTAATTCATGCAAATTAAAAAAAAAAAATCATTATCATGCATTGCATCTAGTGTTTAGGTCGCATTTTAGAATTAAGTTAATAATTAATCGAAAATCACAAAAAAATGGTTCATTTACATTTTTTTTTCTCTTAGTTTCTAATCTTTAATTAGTAAATTCAAGAATTGTTGTAATTATTGTAAATATACTAAAATATCATGCATTAGGATTCATTTTACGTTTCAAGATTAAATTAGTAATTGTTTGTTTTAAAATCCAAAAAAATCAAAGAAGAAGAGTTTTACACCTTTTTAGTTTTAATCATTAATTCTTATCCCAGTGCTGTTGCTTAGCTGTTTGCACGCGTCTTCATAAGGACTAGTTTGTCGACCGCATAATTGCTGCTAGCTGATTGTTCTTGCTGTCGAGTAATTAGTTTTGTTGCAAGTTTAGGTATGTCTCGAAATCGTCTTGTACTCTCGGTTGAGAATATGAATGAATGGATTATTTCTGCTTAGCTTATTTGTTCGCCATTGGTGACTCTTCTGGTATCATTGAGCGATCACTGCCGTGAATGTCCTCTCGTTAGTTAAAATGTGTTTCTATGAGCTCTGTCTGTTCAATCGTACATAACCAGTCTTTAGCATTGGCAAATACCTATTATCTCGCGGATTATGCTGCATTATTTTGTTAAGATTGTTTGCTTGTGGCTGATAAACGACCATTTTGGTATCAAGTTTAATTGAGGTTCTATTTCAGATTCATGTTTAACTGATAATAGCAATGCTACAGCACAACTATTGTTTGTATAGCATGTCTACTGGTGATGTAACATGTTCACTTCTAATAGAGGTGAATCTTCTTTTATTTCATTTTTTGAGAATTAAAGCATGATGTTTGAAAAGTTTTGTGTAATCCACTGCTGGTGTTAGTTTCCTTTGAATATTAATTTGATAGCTGCGCTGCCAACAATGCTGATTGCGTCATTTCTGTTAGTCATTTTCTCTGGCAAGGTTGTTAGTAATAAATCCAGAGAGCCATTAGTCTGTCAAGAAGTAACCGTACTCGTGATTGTGAGTATTGACTCATTTCCAGTGACATTGTTATGCTACAAGTTTCAGTTTGCAATTTGCTTAAGTTAAGTTGGTTAGGCTGAAAAGGTAATATTATCAGTAATGTCATTTGTAACGAAATTTATATTGACTGAATTGTTGTGAGAGGACTATTATAGAAATAAGGGGTCATTAATTGAAGAATATGGTTATCTTCATAAAGTAAAGGTTATTGGATTATAATATTGCCTTAGTTGACTTGCTTTGTTTCTGGAAAACAATGTAATTTGTACGATGCTCAATTCACAGTTGAATTAGCAATTTCAATGGCTCCCATACATGACTGAGTTGTGTTGGTTTGATTCAGTTTTTAAATGGCTGTACAGAAGTAATGCCATCAATACAAATTTAGAAATGTTCTTGGTTTGCCAGGCCACTAGTTGTGTTATTAACTGGGCACTATTCATGCTGAAATTTGTTAAAAATAAAAAGAGGGGCTGTTCGGAAAAGTGTTGCTGGAATAATATGGTTTTGTGTTCTTATTGGTGATTGTAGAAATATGTTCATTTTTTACCAAATGAGAATACTCTATTCTTCTAAAACAAAAGAAAAAAAAAAACATTCGTTTCTTAATAGAGGTGCGCCATATACTTAATGATGATTCTCATTGGCCCTCTTAATTAGATAACTAATGAGTAAGCTTTTAACGTTTCAAGCTTTAGTGTTCACTGTTTAGACATTATTAATTACATTGGAACTATGGGTACGGCTCCCGTGACGTAGTAACAATGCTAACTTCGGGGGTGCCTTTTAGGCGGCCCGATTTGAACAATTTTGAATAGTGTAAAAATAATTAAGATTAATTCGAGGTGTGCCATACCAGATAAATATACAAACATATGGCCCTCATTAATTAAACATTTAGAAAAACTGAGGCGTGCCGTTTAGCAAATTTCATGGCCCTCGACAAAAATAAAAACACGTAGTTGCTTTAGACGCACTATCTTAATAATTTGATCTTCCAAAATCGGGTGCGCATTTATGTGACCTGAATCTAAAATCCCGATGTTTAATTAAAATGTGTTCCAAATTACGGGTGCATTTATGTGACGTAATTCGTGACATATTTTGATTAACATCGCAATCTTCCAAATAATTTAAAAGCAGAAAAGCGGAATCAAGTAAAATGCACCATAGTTTAATAATAGGTATAAAAATCAGATAATAGGCCAATTATAACAATTAAGCGACCGTGCTAGAACCACGGAATCCGAGGGTGACTAACACCTTCCCTCGGGTTAACAGAATTCCTTACTTAGAATTTCTGGTTCGCAGACTTCAAAACGAAAGTCGAAATTTTCCTCGATCTGGGATAAAAAATAAATTGGTGACTTGGAACACCAATTAAAATATTCCAAGTGGCGACTCTATAATTAAATAAATAATCCCATTTCGATTAAATATCACTTTAATTGAAAAAACTCTTTTTTTATACATTTCATTCCCGGGGAGTGTACGAAAAGAGGTGTGACACCAACTGAATCCGAAATGTATTTTCAAAAGGTTTACATGGATAGAGACCAAATAGATTTTAGCTCGGGATCACCAGCAAGAAAATTAATTTCTGCAGAATTTTAAAAACCCAGATGGAACTTTTTAGAAACTAGTTTTTTGATAACTTCAATGAAAAACTAATAAAGTTTTTCCAAGATGATTTTTATAATGACATTAGTAGACATAACAAGATTATAGCTTTTGTGCCATGGTTTATGTTTAAATATGTTTGTGGTTACATTTCCATGCTAGAAAGAGATTATAAGCTCAGTAGTGGGGAAGTTACTAAATCTGTTTTCCCGCCCCAAACATCTTTCCAAATGAGAGAAAAAGATAAGGTTATATATTATATTGCCTTTTCTTATTGTTTGATGATAATATTGGTACTATTACTGCTAGAAATTTAAACACGATGTTGACTCAGAATAATTATACTAACATCTATGTTAGTATTCTGGGTGAACAGGTAGCTTCTATCAGTGATAGAGTGGACAAACTTATAGCAGAAGTCCAAAAAATTAGCAACAAGGATATTATAAAAGGAAAGGAGCAAATAGCGACTGCCAGTATCCAACCCCCTCCAGAAGTCAAAGACTTTAAATTGAAAAGTCTCGATGACTTGGAGAAACTACTTAATAAGAAATTTGAAAGATTTAGGATTAGTCCTTTAAATTTAGAAAATTTATCTAGCGAAGAAAGAAAGGAAAAACTTTCTGATGAGATTAATAAATCTCAGAGAAGTTTGCTAGAAAGCCAGTACAAAGGATGTACTACTATCATAGATGACCCCTCGGGATGTTTTACTAGAAGAACCTGAGCCCAGTGATTTCTTACAGAGTTATAGTGGTAAGGAAATCTATGAATGGAACATAGATGGTTTCACAGAAAGACAAATTTATATTCAGGTACATAGAATGCTTATGTATAGTACTATCTGTAAGGTAAATAATAATTCTGAAAAAGCTATAGCTGGTATGATTATAGCTGGGTTTACTGGCTAACTGAAAGGCTGGTGGGATAATTATTTGACTAATAGTCAAAGAGCAGATATCTTAGGAGCTGTTAAGATAGAAAATGGTCATTATGTTCAGAACATAGTCTATTCTTTAGTTCTCAATATTATAGAACATTTTTCAGGAAGATGGTCAGATAATAGTGAGACCATTAGGACTATGCTTCAAAATCTTAGGTGTCATACACTTACAGAGTTTAGATGGTATAAGGATGTATTCCTATCCAGAGTTATGGAATTACTTGAGTGTAATAGTACCCACTGGAAGTCTAAGTTTATAGATGGACTTCCCACCTTATTTGCTAAAAGAATTAGAAAGACCCTTAGAGGTACTGCTATGAGTATAGATTATAATAGTTATACTTATAGTAAGTTAATTAGTGTATGCACTCAGGAAGGTTTGGCTCTTTGTAATGAGATTAAGCTAAACGAAGAAATTAAGAAACACCGTCTAAACGAGAGACAACAATTAGGAGAGTTCTGTGAGCAATTTGCCATAGATATCCCCAAAATTAAGAAACCTCATAGGAAGAAGATAAATCAGAAAGAGCCTTATAGGGATAAGAGAAAGAAGTGGAGGAATCCTGAAAAAAGAAGAGAAAAGACCGAGAAGAGAAGGTCTAGTTATAAGAAGAAGAAGGATTTTATTAAATCCGTTAAGCCCAATGCATGTTATAAGTGTGGTAAAGTAAGGCATTATGCCAAAGATTGTAAGGTTAAGGATAAGATCAAAAACCTTGATTTAGATGATAGCATTAAGGATTCGCTATATAAGATCCTATTAAATTCATCCCCAGATTGCAGTGACATAGAGTCTTCAACTGATGAAGATTTGAAGGTGTTACAGAATGAAGAATATTATTCTTCTTCAGAAACAGAATGTGAACCTTGTAAACAAGGCCAGTGTTGTAATAACAGCACAGAAGATGAATTTTATAATATCTATTCACAGTTTAAGGACTTAGATATTAATGTTCTTACCAATGACAGTTTATTAGAACTCCTTAGAGTCCTTAAAGATCCTGAGTTAAGATCCCAGATTATAGATAAGATAGATAATAGTCCTAAGGATTCTGTAGTTGAAGAAATTCCTTCTCAAAAGGGTCCTTATACAATTTCTAACATAAAGAGGATTTTAAAAGAAAAATCCCAGGCCATTGATAGGCCAACCACTGTTCAAGACTTGAAGGAGGAGATTAATAATCTCAAGAATGAAGTCTCAAACCTAAAGGCTTCTAATATAGCCTTAGATAAGAGGATTATTAAGTTAGAAAATCCTCAGGTTACCCCAAATTTAGAATTTAGTACTGATATTACTAAATTAGAATTAGGTTCTAGTACTTCTAATGAAGGAGTAAGAGATGACTTTTTACGAACTGTTAATTTTTCGGATAATGAGTTTTTGCAAAAATTATAGTTTTTCACTACTCAGAAGATTCTAATAAAGGTAACTCTTTTGATTGATTACAATTTCAAAAAAGAGTTTGTTGCATTATTTGATAGTGGTGCAGATTTAAATTGTATAAAAGAAGGGATAATACCTTCTAGGTATTTTCATAAAACCACTCATAGATTAAAAAATGCTAGTGGTCACCATATGGGTATTACTTATAAATTACCTAAAGCTTTTATTTGTAAAAATAATATTTGTATCCCTGAAAATTTTATTTTAATAAAAGATATTCATCAGAATATAATATTAGGAGTGCCATTTTTTCATAAAATCATGCCTTTTACTAACTGGGATGCTCATAGCTTTACAGGTACTTATAAAAGTAAACCTATTACTTTTGAGTTTATAACTCAACCAATTCAAAGATTTTTAAATGAAATTATTTCTAATAACGTTTCCGCAAAAACTAAACAAATTAATTTTCTGAAAAATGAAATTTGCAGTCTTACTATAGAACAAGATCTGAAAGCTCCAAAATTAATAGAAAAAATTGATTTAATAAAGAATCAGTTTTCTTTACAATTATGTGGTGATCATCTGTGACGACCCAGCTAGTCGTCTCATGAGTTACCGCTCCGTTTTCTCCGTTTCTGCTTTATTATGCTTCGTTAGCCGTGTTTTATGTAATCACATTGAGTAGTTTGAGTGCGGAGTAGATTTGGTAAGAAGTGAGACACTTAGTCTCTTTCAAGAAGGTTTAAGTTATAAAAGTCAACCGGATGTTGACTTACGAGTTAGAAGGCTCGGATGTGAATTCCGACGATTCGGTTAGTTTCAGGAGGTGATTTATGACTTAGGAGCATGATCGGAATTGGTTTTGGAGGTCCAGTGTAGAAGTAGGCTTGAATTGGTGAAGTTAGAATTTTGGCGATTTCCGATTGATAGGCGAGATTTTGATCCAAGGGTCGGAATGGAATTCCGAAAGCTGCCGTAGCTTCGATATGTGATTTAGGACTTGTGTGCAAAATTTCAGGTCATTCGGACGTGGTTTGGTTGGGTTTAGATCAAAAGAGCGATTTAGAAGATTTTGAAATCCTTAGGCTTGAATCCGACGCGAATTGGTGTTGATAGGTTGTTCTAGCGTTCCGAAGGCCGGAACAAGTTTGAATTATGTTATGGGTTAGGTTGGCATGTTTGTTGAGGTTCCAATGACCTCGGGTGAGTTTTGGGAGGTTAAACGGACCATTTCATCGTTGGAAGAAAAATCTGCAGAAAAACCAGATGCCAAGAATGCGGTCGTATTTCTCAAATGCGGACCGCATATCTCTCAAAGAGATCGCAAACCCAGCCAGATTTTTGGGTAAAGTTCATGTCAGAAATGCGGTAGGAAATGCAGTCGCATTTCTAACATGCGGACCGCAGATCTTACATTGAAATCGCAGATCAAGACAGTGTTTTGGGAAAAAAAAATTAACGACAAGAATGCGGTAGAGAATACGATCGCATTCTTGAAATGCGGACCGCAAACCATGCCTCACAGTGACTTTGTGATGAAGACTAGGGTACAATCTGCGATGGTCGCGTCAAATATGCGGACCGCATATCTGTTATGCGACAGATATGCGATCGCATTTTAGGCCTGACAGGGGCATTTTTATCTCGATTTTTGACCCCTTTATAAATAGAAATCAGTACCCATTTGCCATGCAAAACCCATTTTCGTTACCCATGAAGAGAAACACCCCCAAATACCATAAAATCACAGCAAATCAACCTCAAAACTATATCCAAAGGAGATTTTCTTGGACAAATTCTTAAAAGGAGTTTTGGCCATCTTGAATATAGTTGGAGCCATAGAACTTGGATTGCAACTAACCTTGAAGGGATTTTTGAAAAATTTTCAAAGGAAACATCGGGGTAAGTGTTCTTAACTCAACTTGGTCAAATTACTCAAGTAAATCGCTATATTTAGAACTTAATTGGTGATTTAAGTTGGGAAAATTGTGGAAGACCCTTAAGCTTAGGTTTTAAGACTTAGAGGTCGAGTCGATGTCGAAATTCGATGAATTTCGTATGGTTGAACTCGTGCGGAGATAAGGAACCAATTGAGGTAAAAATTACTGAATTTGAGAAGTGGGCCCGGGGCTTGGGTTTTACTAATTTTGGGAATCCTTAGTATTTTTTGATTATTTTTGCATGGGCTTTGTTACCCCAGCATATTGTGACACATTACTTCTAATTTTGGATAGATTCGGGCGTGCGGAGGCCAATTCAAAGGGCAAAGGCGTCGCGGGCTAAGAATTTAGCCGGTTCGAGGTGAGTAGTGATTGTAAATGATGTTCTGAGGGCTTGAAACCCCGGATTTGCACATTGTAGTGCTATATTGAGGCGAAGCACGTGCTTGATGATGAGCGTGTGGTCGTTTACTATTAGGGATTGTGACTTGGTCCTTCCCGATTGATGATTTTTACTACATATTTGATTGAAACTTAATTGATATCATCTTGATTTAGGCTGATTGCCATATGTGGGCTTTGTGCCGGTTATTTGAACCCTTCGGGGGTATTTATCACTGTTTCCTCACTGTTTGATTCATTACTTGAACTTAGTCATGTTATTTTCCACTGTTTTACAAATCAGCCATTTTTACTCAGTTTTGAGATTTAACGACATTTTTAAATGATGTAAATGGGATCGGGTGGTACACCTACCACGAGATATGATGTAAATGGGATCGGGTGGTACGCCTATCACGAGATATGATGTAAATGGGATCGGGCGGTACGCCTACCACGAGATATGATGTAAATGGGAGCAGGTGGTACGCCTACCACGTGATATGATATAGCGCTTGGGCCGTAAGGGGCCCCTCCCGGAGTCTGTACACCCCCAGTGAGCGCAGGTTATCCAGTGTGATGTGAAATATAGCCCGAGGGGCCGATGTTGTACCATGTGATATGCTCGAGGGGCTGATACTGTTTTATGATATTGCCCGAGGGGCGTGTTTTTAAAAGATACTGAGCCCGAGGGGCGATTTTAAATGTTTTCTTTTACTTCACGTCATCTACTTAAAAGACTTACTTGTTTCACCTGTTGAAAGGAGTTTCTACTTGATTCTCACCGATTTACTGTTTTAATGATGTTTTATTGCTTCAGTATGGATTGCCTTGTGCTTGTGTGTGGTTTTTGCTTTCCGCCATTATTTATGATTATTATTCACTGAGTTGGAAGTACTCACATTACTCCCTGCATCATGTGTGCAGATTCAGGCGTTATTGACTCCGCTCCGAGGCATTGACTACGACTGTCTGAGCGGTGATTCAGAGACTACGAGGTAGCTGTTGGCGTCCGCAGCCCCGTATCTCTTTTATCTTGTTGTTTCCACTTTCTCCAAACAATTGTGCCAGAGATATTGTAATAGTAATCTTATTGTTAGGATTTCATTAGTTGCTCATGACATTGTGACACCCCGGTTTGGGCTGTTGTCAGGATGGTTAGCTATGTTTCCGCAGTTTGCTGTTATTAAAATATGTAAGTACTGTAATAACTGCTTAAATCGAGTTATAGTTCGAATTGGCTGGCCTTGTCTTCACGAGAGGTGCCATTACGACCGGGTTTGGGATTCGGGTCGTGACATCATCCAAACCAATTTTGGAACAGGAAACGTCATAGAGTAAGTCTTCCTTATGAAGAAAGCTTTTCAGGGGGTAATATCCTAACTAAAGCTAGGCCATGCCAAATGAATTCCGAATATTTGGAATTATGCAAAAAGAAAATTGATTCTCTAATAGAGGAAGGTTTAATAAAACCTTCAAAGTCAAAATGGTCTTGTACTGCTTTCTATGTTAATAAACATGTAGAACAAGAACCTGGAGTTCCTAGACTTGTTATAAACTATAAGCCCTTAATAAGGCGCTAAAATGGATTTGATATCCCATTCCTAATAAAAAGGATTTATTGGATAGATTATAAGATGCGATTATATCTCAAAGTTTGATTTAAAATCAGGCTATTGGCAGATTCAAATAGCTGAATCAGATAGATATAAAACCGCTTTCGATATCCCAATGGGCCAATATGAGTGGAATGTTATGCCTTTTGGTTTGAAGAATGCTCCTTCTGAATTTCAGAAGATTATGGATGATATCTTTATTTCTTATACTAATTTCATAATAGTCTATATAGATGATATTCTCGTATTTTCAAAGAACATTGAAAGTCATTTTCGGCACCTAGAAATATTTAGAAAAGTTATCATAAAAAATGGTTTGGTTATTTCTAAACCAAAGATGAATATTTTTCAGACTAATATTAGATTTTTAGGTCATAATATTGGAAAAGGGAAGATAATTCCTATTAATCGAAGTATTGAATTTGCTTCTAAATTCCCTGATGTTATAACTGACAAAACTCAATTGCAGAGATTTTTGGGTAGTCTTAATTATAGTTCTCCTTTTATAAAGGATTTAGCCAGAGATACTGCTATTCTTTATGATAGACTCAAAAAAAATCCAAAGCCCTGGACTAATAGTCATACTGATGCTATTAAAATTATTAAACAGAAGGTTAATAATCATCCATGTTTAACGCTTGCTAATCATAATTGGGATAAAGTGGTTGAAGCGGATGCTTCTGATATAGGTTATGGTGGAATTTTAAAGCAGATATGTCCTAGTAATAAACAGGAATATCTGGTCCAATTTTATTCTGAGAAATAGAATAATTCTCAAAACAATTATGCGACTGTAGCTAAAGAAATTTTAGCTATAGTTAAATGTGTATTAAAGTTTCAGACTGATTCATATAATCAAAAGTTTTTAATAAAAACTGATTGTCATGCAGCTAGATTTATCTTTAATAAAGATTTTAAGCATGATGTTTCGAAACAAATGTTTGCAAGATGGCAAGCATTACTAGCTTCATTTGATTTCGAAATTATTTATAAAAAGGGTAGTGATAATAACCTCCCTGATTTTCTTACTAGAGAATATTTGAATTCATAATTTATTATGTTTCATTTTGCAGATGAGACCACATTATGTACCCCCTCGAGGGAGGGGAAGAGGAAGTGGTAGAGGCAGAGGTAATATCCTCGCCCAAATTGGCAATCAAAGGCTAATAGCTGCTAATGTCGCAGAAAGCTTGGGGGTTAATACTGACCACCCGATGTATAAGGAGTTTATGGAATTCATAAAATCCAAAAAGGAGGGTAATAACCCACCTTCATACTCAACAGCCTTAACAGAAGAAGGCCAAGAAGGAAATGAAGTTTATAGCCAAAGTTCGCAAAAATAATTAATAATTCTTTTGGAACAATCTGACCTCAAATGGAAGGATAATCCCTGGCAAATAATGGCTAGGTACTTGGATACGGCATCATATGCCTCAACTACTTATAAGTGTAGGATGAATTATGAGTTGATTTTACTATCAACTGGCTCAGCTGAAATTTGGCATTTCTATCCTTCTACTGCAAAGAAAGTTTATAACTTTTCCAAAATAATAATCAAAAAGATTATTCCCTCAGGTGAATGGGGTATCAGTACGTTAAAAGAAATGGATTATATCCATCAAGAACAGAAAATACCTGTTAAATTTAATTATTGGGATTATATCCAGAGTTTTCATAAGACTTTTTTTATATGAGAATGCTAATAGAAAATATTCCTGGTTTATCAAGATCTGCCCAAATATATTTGAGCAGAATTTACCTAATTGGTTTTGTGATTGGTGGATTTTATATGGTCCATCAATAGAAATATTACCAGAAGTTCTTAAGAGTTTATATACTCAATGGGTAGAAATATTGCCAAAATTAATAGCTTTACAGAAGGATAATATATTTTTTGAGGGTATGGCCCTTATGTATTTTTTTTATAGAATTTTCAATCTCATGGATTATGAAATGGGATATAGTAGTTAGTCAAACTAGTAGGGGATTTCCCTGCTTAAATAGAACATTTTATACAAAGTTTTGGAGTAAATTCCTCCAAATCAGCAAGGAAGGTCATATCCATGGGCAAGACACTTTGGATAATATCCATAAAGCAATTAAGAACTACAACTCAAAGAGTCATGCCAATAGTTCGGAAATTGAAGAACTTAGTCCATTTAAACAAATAACCAGAAGACTGCAAATGAAGAAAGGTGCAGTTTCAAAAAAGGAAATTCTAGCCTCCTACGTTGAAGAAATCAAGAAGGATCTAGCTAGAAACTTCAATACAGAAGTCTATGACGACGTATCCATGGCCTCAGTAGATAATACTACAGATGAGGACATATGCTTGGCCAGGGAATCACAAGAAGATCAATCAGACCAAGTTAATATTGAGGAACTGGAAGAGTTCCTAAGAAAAATAAAAGAAAATACAGAAGAATCTTCTGCAGAAAAAGACAAAGGCAAAAGGACAATCATGTGAAGAAGACGGAAGACCCCACAACCAAAGTCGTTTTGTTCTTATTACCCCAATAATTTGGTTGTGGGATCTTCAGTCTTCTTCACATGATTGTCCTTTTGCCTTTGTCTTTTTCTGCAGAAGATTCTTTTGTATTTTCTTTTATTTTTCTTAGAAACTCTTCCAGTTCCTCAATATTAACTTGGTCTGATTGATCTTTTTGTGATTCCCCGGCAAGCATATGTCCTCATCTGTAGTATTATCTACTGAGGCCATGGATACGTTGTCATAGACTTCTGTATTGAAGTTTCTAGCTAGATCCTTCTAGATTTCTTCAACGTAGGAGGCTAGAATTTCCTTTTTTGAAACTGCACCTTTCTTCATTTGCAGTCTTCTGGTTATTTGTTTAAATGGACTAAGTTCTTCAATTTCCGAACTACTGGCATGACTCTTTGAGTTGTAGTTCTTAATTGCTTTATGGATATTATCCAAAGTTTCTTACCCATGGATATGACCTTCCTTGCTAATTTGGAGGAATTTACTCCAAAATTTTGTATAAAATGTTCTATTTAAGCAGGGAAATCCCCTACTAGTTTGACTAACTTCTATATCCCATTTCATAATCCATGTGATTGAAAATTCTATAAAAAAATACATAAGGGCCATACCCTCAAAACATATATTATCCTTCTGTAAAGCTATTAATTTTGGCAATATTTCTACCCATTAAGTATATAAACTCTTAAGAACTTCTGATAATATTTCTATTGATGGACCATATAAAATCCACCAATCACAAAATGAATTAGGTAAATTCTGCTCAAATATATTTGGGCAGATCTTGATAAACCAGGAATGTTTCTATTAGCATTCTCATATAAAAAAATCTTATGAAAACTCTGGATATAATCCCAATAATTAAATTTAACAGGTATTTTCTGTTCTGGATGGATATAATCCATTTCTTTTAACGTACTGATACCCCATTCATCTGAGGGAATAATCTTTTTGATTATCATTTTGAAAAAGTTATAAACTTTCTTCATAGTAGAAGGATAGAAATGCTGAATTTCAGCTGAGCCAGTTGATAGTAAAATCAACTCATAATTCATCCTATACTTATAAGTAGTTGAGGCATATGATGCCGTATCCAAGTACCTAGCCATTATTTGTCAGGGATTATCCTTCCATTTGAGGTCAGATTGTTCCAAAAGAATTATTAATTATTTTTGCGAACTTTGGCTATAAACTTCATTTCCTTCTTGGCCTTCTTCTGTTAAGGCTATTGAGTATGAAGGTGGGTTATTACCCTCCTTTTTGGATTTTATGAATTCCATAAACTCCTTATACATCGGGTGGTCAGTATTAACCCCCGAGCTTTCTGCGACATTAGCAGCTATTAGCCTTTGATTGCCAATTTGGGCAAGGATATTACCTCTGCCTCTACCAGTTCCTCTTCCCCTCCCTCGAGGGGGTACATACTGTGGTCTCATCTGCAAAATGAAACATAATAAATTATGAATTCAAATATTCTCTAGTAAGAAAATCAGGAAGGTTATTATCACTACCCTTTTTATAAATAATTTCGAAATCAAATGGAGTTAGTAATGCTTGCCATCTTGCAAACATTTGTTTCGAAACATCATGCTTAAAATCTTTATTAAAGATAAATCTAGCTGCATGATAATCAGTTTTTATTAAAAACTTTTGATTAAATGAATCAGTCTGAAACTTTAATACACATTTAACTATAGCTAAAATTTCTTTAGCTACAGTCGCATAATTTTTCTGAGAATTATTCCATTTCCCAAAATAAAATTGGACCAGATATTCCTGTTTATTACTAGGACATATCTGCTTTAAAATTCCACCATAATCTATATCAGAAGCATCCGTTTCAACCACTTTATCCCAATTAGGATTAGCAAGTGTTAAACATGGAAGATTATTAACCTTCTGTTTAATAATTTTAATAGCATCAGTATGACTATTATTCCAGGGCTTTGGTTTTTTTTGAGTCTATCATAAAGAATAGCAGTATCTCTGGCTAAATCCTTTATAAAAGGAGAAATATAATTAAGACTACCCAAAAATCTCTGCAATTGAGTTTTGTCAGTTATAACATCAGGGAATTTAGAAGCAAATTCAATACTTCGATTAATAGGAATTATCTTCCCTTTTTCAATATTATGACCTAAAAATCTAATATTAGTCTGAAAAAGATTCATCTTTGGTTTAGAAATAACCAAACCATTTTGTATAATAACTTTTCTAAATATTTCTAGGTGCCGAAAATGACTTTCAATGTTCTTTGAAAATATCAGAATATCATCTATATAGACTATTATGAAATTAGTATAAGAAATAAAGATATCATCCATAATCTTCTGAAATTCAGAAGGAGCATTCTTAAAACCAAAAGGCATAACATTCCACTCATATTGGCCTATTGGGACATTAAAAGCGGTTTTATATCTATCTGATTCAGCTATTTGAATCTGCCAATAGCCTGATTTTAAATCAAACTTTGAGAATATAATCGCATCATATAATCTATCCAATAATTTTTTTTTATTAGGAATGGCATATCTAATCCATTTTAGCGCCTTATTAAGGGGATTATAGTTTATAACAAGTCTAGGAACTCCACGTTCTTGTTCTGCATGTTTATTAACATAGAAAGCAGTACGAGATCATTTTGACTTTGAAGGTTTTATTAAACCTTTCTCTATTAGAGAATCAATTTTTTTTTGCATAATTCCAAATATTTGGAATTCATTTGGCATGGCCTAGCTTTAGCTGGGATATTACCCCCTGAAAAGCTTTCTTCATAAGGAAGACTTACTATATGACGTTTCCTGTTCCAAAATTGGTTTGGATGATCACCACATAATTGTAAAGAAAACTGATTCTTTATTAAATTAATTTTTTCTATTAATTTTGGAGCTTTCAGATCTTGTTCTATAGTAAGACTGCAAATTTCATTTTTCAGAAAATCAATCTGTTTATTTTTTGCGGAAATGTTATTAGAAATAATTTCATTTAAAAATCTTTGAATTGGTTGAGTTATAAACTCAAAAGTAATAGGTTTACTTTTATAAGCACCTGTAAAGCTATGAGCATCCCAGTTAGTAAAAGGCATGATCTTATGAAAAAATGGCACTCCTAATATTATATCTTGATGAATATCTTTTATTAAAACAAAATTTTCAGGGATACAAATATTATTTTTACAAATAAAAGTTTTAGGTAATTTATAAGTAATACCCATATGGTGACCACTAGCATTTTTTAATCTATGAGTGGTTTTATGAAAATACTTAGAAGGTATTATCCCTTCTTTTATACAATTTAAATTTGCACCACTATCAAATAATGCAACAAACTCTTTTTTGAAATTGTAATCAATCAAAAGAGTTACCTTTATTAGAAACTTCTGAGTAGTGAAAAACTGTAATTTTTGGAAAAACTCATTATCCGAAAAATTAACAATTCCTAAAAAGTCATCTCTTACTCCTTCATTAGAAGTACTAGAACCTAATTCTAATTAAATAATATCAGTACTAAATTATAAATTTGGGGTAACCTGAGGATTTTCTGACTTAATAATCCTCTTATCTAAGGCTATATTAGAAGCCTTTAGGTTTGAGACTTCATTCTTGAGATTATTAATCTCCTCCTTCAAGTCTTGAACAGTGGTTGGCCTATCAATGGCCTGGGATTTTTCTTTTAAAATCCTCTTTATGTCAGAAATTGTATAAGGACCCTTTTGAGAAGGAATTTCTTCAACTACAGAATCCTTAGGACTATTATCTATCTTATCTATAATCTGGGATCTTAACTCAGGATCTTTAAGGACTCTAAGGAGTTCTAATAAACTGTCATTGGTAAGAACATTAATATGTAAGTCCTTAAACTGGGAATAGATATAATAAAATTCAACTTCTGTGCTGTTATTACAACATTGGCCTTGTTTACAAGGTTCACATTCTATTTCTGAAGAAGAATAATATTCTTCATTCTGTAACACCTTCAAATCTTCATCAGTTGAAGATTCTATGTCAGTGCATTCTGGGGATGAATTTAATAGGATCTTATATAACGAATCCTTAATGCTATCATCTAAATCAAGGTTTTTGATCTTATCCTTAACCTTACAATCTTTGGCATAATGCTCTATTTGCCACACTTATAATAGGCATTGGGCTTAACGGATTTAATAAAATCCTTCTTCTTCTTATAACTAGACCTTCTCTTCTCGGTCTTTTCTCTTCTTTTTTCAGGATTCCTCCACTTCTTTCTCTTATCCCTATAAGGCTCTTTCTGATTTTTCTTTTTCCTATGAGGTTTCTTAATTCTGGGGATATCTATGGCAAATTGCTCACAGAACTCTCCTAATTGTTTTCTCTCATTTAGACGGTGTTTCTTAATTTCTTGGTTTCGCTTAATCTCATTACAAAGAGCTAAACCTTCCTGAGTGCATACACTAATTAACTTACCATAAGTATAACTATTATAATCTATACTCATGGCTGTACCTCTAAGGGTCTTTCTAATTCTTTTAGCAAATAAGGTGGGAAGTCCATCTATAAACTTAAACTTCCAGTGGGTACTATTACACTCAGGTAATTCCATAACTCTGGATAGGAATACATCCTTATACCATCTAAACTCTGTAAGTGTATGACACCTAAGATTTTGAAGCATAGTCCTAATGGTCTCACTATTATCTGACCATCTTCCTGAAAAATATTCTATAATTTTGAGAACTAAAGAATAGACTATGTTCTGAACATAATGACCATTTTCTATCTTAACAGCTCCTAAGATATCTGCTCTTTGATTATTAGTCAAATAATTATCCCACCAGCCTTTCAGTTGGCCAGTAAACCCAGCTATAATCATACCAGCTATAGCTTTTTCAGAATTATTATTTACCTTACAGATAGTACTATACATAAGCATTCTATGTACCTGAATATAAATCTATCTATCTGTGAAATCATCTATGTTCCATTTATAGATTTCCTTACCACTATAACTCTGTGAGAAGTAATTGGGCTCAGGTTCTTCTAGTAAAACATCCCGAGGGGTCGGTCTATGATAGTAGTACATTCTTTGTACTGGCTTTCTAGCAAACTTCTCTAAGATTTTATTAATCTCATCAGAAAGTTTTTCCTTTCTTTCTTCGCTAGATAAATTTTCTAAAGTTAAAGGACTAATACTAAATCCTTCAAATTTCTTATTAAGTAGTTTCTCCATGTCACGAATCAAATCCCAAACCCATTCTTGATGGCGCCTCTCGTGAAGAGAAGGCCAGCCAATTCGAACCATAACTCATTTTAAGCAATAAATTTAATAAGAGAACAACACAACACAGTTTAATAGCAGTCAATTGCGGAAAAAAAAATAGTGAACCATCCCAACAACAGCCCGAAACCGGGGTGTCACAAAGTCATGAGCAACTAATGAAATCCTAATAACAAGATTACTATTACAATATCTCTGGCACAATTGTTTGAAGAAAGTGGAAATAACAATATAAAGAGATACAGGACTGCAGACGCCGACAGCTACTTCGTAGTCTTTGAGTCACCGCTCTGACAGTCGTAGTCAATGCCTCGGAGCGGAATCAATAATGCCTGAATCTGCACACATGGTGCAGGGAGTAATGTGAGTACTTCCAACTCAGTGAGTAGTACATATAAATAATGACTGAAAGTAAAGAAACACATAAAGCACAAGGCAATGCATAATGAAGTATTAAATCATTATTTGAAAACAGGAAATCAGTAAGAAATCATTTAAAAATCTTCCCTGCTCTGGTTACCAGTTGTCATTGTTACCAACCGTAACCTACAGTTGTCATTGTTACCAACTGTTTTATCCCTGGGCTCAGTATCAATCTCACAGCTTTGGTTACCAGTTGTCATTGTTACCAACTGTAACCTACAGTTGTCATTGTTACCGATTGTAATATCTCCGGTTACCGATTGTCATTGTTACCAACCGTAACCTACAGTTGTCATTGTTACCAACTGTAATATCTCCGGTTACCTACAGTTGTCATTGTTACCAACTGTAATATCTCCGGTTACCAGTTGTCATTGTTACCAACCGTAACCTACAGTTGTCATTGTTACCAACTGTAATATCTCTGGTTACAGGTTGTCATTGTTACCAACCGTAACCTACAGTTGTCATTGTTACCAACTGTATTATCTCTGGTTACCGGTTGTCATTGTTACCAACTGTAACCTACAGTTGTCATTGTTACCAACTGTATTATCTTTGGGTACCCTGCGGTCACTGGGGGTGTACAGACTCCGGGAGGGGCCCCTTACGGCCCAAGTGCTATATCAAGCCACCTCGTGGCATGCATCTAGGCCCTCGGCCTCATATCAATCAAGCCACCTCATGGCGTATATACAGTATCTCAGGCCCTCGGCCTCATATCACTCAGTAAAAACTCACACCTAGCTCTCGGCCGCACTTAGTCAGAAAATCATCACAAGCCCCTCGGGCATAGTAAAACAATAGTTTCTCAGCCCAAACATCATTTCAAATATTGTGTAAATCTCAAAATTGAGTAAAAAGTGGCTGAGTTGTACAACAGTGGAAACAACATGACTGAGTTCAAGTAATAAGTACAAATAGTGAGGAAATAGTGATAAAAATCCCCGGATGGTTCAAACAATTGGCACAAAGCCCAAATATGGCAATCAGCCCAAAACATGATGATATCAAATAGGTTTCAATCAAATATGTAGTAAAAATCATCAATCGGGACAGACCAAGTCACAGTCCCAGTAGTAAACGACCCCACGCTCATCATCGAGCGTATGCCTCACTTCAATATAGCACTACGATGTGCAAATCCGGGGTTTCGAACCCTCAGGACATCGTTTACAATCACTACTCACCTCGAACCGGCTAAATTTCTAGCCCACGATGCCTTTGCCCTTCGAATTGGCCTCCACGTGCGTCGAATCTATCCAAATTCAGAACAATTACGTCACAATATGTTGAGGGAACAAAGCCCACGCGAAAATAATCAATAAATACTAAGAAATCCCAAAATTAGCAAAACCCGAGCCCCGGGCCCACTTTTTGAAATTCAGTAATTTTTCACCTCAACGGGTTCCTTATCTTCCCACGAGTTCAACCATATAAGATTTATCGAATTCCGACATCGGTTCGACTTCCAAGCCTTAAAATCTAACTCTAGGGTTTTCCACAATTTTCTCAACTTAAATCACCAATTACATACTAGAATGACAATAGGTTTGGGTAATTTGACCAAGATTGAGTTAAGAACACTTACCCCAATGTTTCTCTCAAAAATCTTCCAAAAATCCTTCAAGATTTCACTTCAATCCTAGTTCCTAGCTCCAATTATGTTCAAGATGGTCAAAACCCCCTTCTTTAAAAATTTGTTCAAGAAAATCTCTTTTGGATATAGTTTTGAGGTTGATTTGTTGTGATTTTATGGTGTTTGGGGGTGTTTCTCTTTGTGGATAATGAAAATGGGTTTTGCATGGCAAATGGGCACTTATTTCTATTCATAAAGAGGTCAAAAATCGGAACAATAAAACTTTCAGGTGTTGAAAATGCTACAGCATTTTCGCGTAGCATAATCGACATGCTGTCCACATTTGGACAGCTAGCGTAGCATAATCAACATGCTGTCCACATTTTGGACAGCTTCACGTAGCATTTCTGACATTGTAATCTGTTGTACTTTGCTATAGCATTTTCGCGTAGCATAATCAACATGCTGTCCACATTTTGGACAGCTAGCGTAGCATAATCAACATGCTGTCCATATTTTGGACAGCTTCACGTAGCATTTCTGACATTGTATCTGTTTGCACTTTGCTATAGCATTTTCGCGTAGCATAATCAACATGCTGTCCACATTTTGGACAGCTTCACGTAGCATTTTTGACATTTATGCAGATTTTCCTTTCCAACAATGAAATAGTCCGTTTAACCACCCAAAACTCACCCGAGCCATTCGGGACCCCGTTCGGTTATACCAACAAGTCCTAAAACATATTATGGACTTAGTCAAGGCCTTAAATCACATCAAACAACGCTAAATACACGAATCATACCCCAATTCAAGCCTAATGAAACTAACAAATTCCAACTTCTACATTCGATGCCGAAACCTATCAAATCGAGTCCGATTGACCTCAAATTTTGCACACAAGTCATAAATGACATAACGGACCTATGAAGATTTTCAGAACTGGATTCTGACCCCCGATATCAAAAAGCTAACTTCTCGGTCAAACTTTTCCAAAAATCTTCTATTTTCCAACATTCGCCAAAATGCGTTGAATTGTCCTACGGACTTCCAATTTCAAATCCGGACATACACCAAAGTCCGAAATCACCATACGAAGCTATAGCAACTCTCGGAATTCCATTCCGACCCTCGGATCAAATTCTCGCCTAACAACCAAAAATCGCCAAAATACTAACTCCACCAATTCAAGCCTAATTTTACACTGGACCTCCAAAACCAATTCCGATCACACTCTTAAGTCATAAATCATCTCCCAAAACTAATCGAATCGTCGGAATTCACATCCGAGCCCTCTAACTCATAAGTCAACATCCGGTTGACTTTTACAACTTAAACCTTCTTGAAAGAGACTAAGTGTCTCATTTCTTACCAAATCTACTCCGAACGCAAACCATTCAACGCGATTACATAAAACACGGATAACGAAGCATCATAAAGCAGAAATGGGGAAAACGGAGCGGTAACTCACGAGCCGGGTCGTCACACTCCAAGTCATCGAGACTTTTCAATTTAAAGTCTTTGACTTCTGGAGGGGGTTGGATACTGGCAGTCGCTATTTGCTCCTTTCCTTTAATAGTATCCTTGTTTCTAATTTTTTGGACTTCTGCTATAAGTTTGTCTACTCTATCACTGATAGAAGCTACCTGTTCACCCAGAATACTAACATAGATGTTAGTATAATTATTCTAAATCAACATCGTGTTTAAATTTCTAGTAGTAATGGTACCAGTATTATCATCAAACAATTTAGAAAAGGCAATATAATATATAACTTTATCTTTTTCTCCCATTTGGAAAGATGTTTGGGGCGGGAAAACAGATTTAGTAGCTTTCCCACTACTGAGCTTATAATCTCTTTCTAGCATGGAAATGTAACCACAAACATATTTAGACATAAACCATGACACAAAAGCTATAATCTAGTTATGTCTACTAATGTCATTATAAAAATTATCTTGGAAAAACTTTATTAGTTTTTCATTGAAGTTATCAAAATACTAGTTTCTAAAAAGTTCCCATCTGGGTTTTTTAAATTCTGCAGAAATTAATTTTCTTGCCGGTGATCTCGGGCTAAAATCTATTTGGTCTCTATCCATGTAAACCATTTAAAAAATCCATTTCGGATTCAGTTGGGTCTGGTATAGCACTAGCAATATTATCTGTGCTAATTTTTATAACATCAATTCTATCATTTTCTCTAATCTGTGATGTGGATGCCCTTGAAAGAAAATCTACCTTATAATCTACAGGAGAGATGTATGAGGTGTTGGATCTAGTTAATCTAGATGAATAACTGGTATTATCAATTTGATCTGGTTCATTGAACCTGATCTTAACAGTTCCATCAGAAGCTTGTTCGACTTCTATGATTTCACTGTTAATATTATTTCGAGAAGCTATTGCTTTCTCAATGACCCATACTTTGGGAAAATCTATTTCATCCCACTTAATAGGTCTTCTGGTAATGACTTTAGATTTGCCAAAATTAGTTTCTATCAAAATAGTTTCATTTTTAAAATCCATGATTTTGCACATAGGATTTAAAGTATATAAAGTCTTATAATAAATCCTATAACAAATACATATTACTTCTGTTCTTGGCATATAATCATATCCATGAAGTTTGATACTCAATACCAGAGTATTCAAAGAGTTTTCATCACTCAAAGAAACTTACAAATTAGGATAAACATTAAAATATACAGGGCCATAAGCCAAACTGGTTTGTACTGTCCCTATTAGGGATTTTTTCCAGTTTTGGTTTCTGCCATCTTTGAGAGCTGCTATAAAGCTTTCAGGTAAGCCTGTAAGTGGCTTGAAGGCAACTTGTATTAAACCAATATGCAAAAATCTATGAGATTCTCTATAAGGGGCTAAATCATTTTCAGATAATGATCTAAAAGTAGCATGGTCATTATCTAATGTGATAGTTTCTTTTGTAGTTTTGACTACTTGTTTTAAACCTAATTTTTCAAAGGTACCTAATTGATATATAACCTTAGGTTGAATTTTAGGGATCATCCATTTATTAAGGAGATCCAATTGTTGTGGCATATCATACTCTTCTTTTCTACTGTTTTTAACGGTAGACTGTTTCCTAATGATAGTTTATATGTATATATATATATATATCTATATATATATATATATATATATAT
>MCJB01049830.1:26122-64022 GCA_002018475.1 Nicotiana obtusifolia
TATATATATATATATATATATATATATATATATATATATATATATATGTATGTATATATATGTACATATATATATATATATTGCAATATCTTTCTTAGTCTTCCTCCCCCCAATGGAATGAGCATAACAAGGTACTAATACCACCATTAAAAGGAAAAAAAACTAAGGAAGATGTGCCAAAATACAAGTTACATATTAGTCTATGTATTATCTCTAACAAATCTCATAAATTCTTCATGGTCCGGAGGAATTTTCGTTGGTGGTGGTGGAAAAGAAGCTTGTTCATCACCGCTTCCGGGCGAAGCAACATCCTGCGCAAGTTCCGCTAGCATTTCTTCATAAGCTTCGTCTATCTCCGGTTGTGATTCTGCGAGTCCAAAATTTCTTCTTTCCGAACGTATCCAATCTCTGAAGAGTACTGATTTTTCAAGCTCTCCCTTATAGATGCTCTATGATCACCGATTTGAAGTCTCGCTTGACTGAAAGCGCTCTCCGATGCCACTGTTGAAGCTTGAACACTTAAAATATCTTGAGCCATCCTTGAAAGAACCGGATAGTGTTTTTGTTTGTCCTTCCACCATTCCAAAACATCGAAGGAGCCGTCGAGATTCTCTGATTCAAGTCCCTGCGACAAATAAACTTGAAGCTCATTTAGTTGTGAACTATCACCTTGAGAACCCCTAAACTCCGTCCAAGAACTAAGGGCTTTTAGGCCTGCAGTTCTTTTAGATGATTGCGAACTAGACGAAGTAGGAATTGAAATATTTGGTCTAGCATGATCTAAGGCAAGTTGATAAGCATTATAAATTATTTGAGCATTTATTTTAATTGAGGCTTTTGCATCTCCAAGTATAGCAAATTCCTCAGCTGAAAGTGATAAAGCATTATAAATTTTTGAATACCAAAAGTGAGGACCTCCTAATTTCATTGTAGGATTTAACACTACAGCAACACCAAAAATAGGGGGATAGGAAAAAAATATTTTTTTAAACTTAGCTTTCATAGAATTAATAGCTTGTTGATAAATTACTCCACCCTCTGAAAATTGAGTAAATAAATCTGCAAGTGCTGCAATTATCCATTGAAACTGATATTATTTTATCTCTAATGCAAAAATGTTTACAAGTATCTACAATTGTGTTAGCAATAAACTTACCTGTGTGGCGTGAATTAATTATTCTATAAGCAATAATGCGCTTTTGCATTATCCACTCCTCATCTATCCAATGACTTATAATAGTTAAATAATCACAGTCATTACCACTTCCACCAATATTAGTAGTAATAGCAATGCGACAATCTATATGAGTAAATAAATAGCGCAAATATTGTTCATATTCATGTTTATATTTATAAATATCGCTCTTTACGGTTGTGCGAGGCCATTCTTTATAAGTAGGATTAAAAACTCTTCTAATATAATGCACAAAATGAGGGTTAGAAGGAAAACTATAGGGTAAGCACATAACAGTAACTATTTTTGCCAATTCTTCACGATCTTTATTTGGATCATAATATAAAATGCCACCGGTAATAGTGTTAATTTCCGGTTGAACTAGATTTGAACCTGTACTAGGGTTAACCGTAGTATCTACACTTGTCCCCTCTTCTGCAGCTTTCATTTATAAATATCTAGCTTTATCTCTAGGGTGTTTCAATATGTGTCTAGTCAAACTACCCGTACCGCTACGGTTTCCAGTATATTTATGAGCCACCAAAGACCCATAAGTTTTACACTTAGCCTTATTTTGTTCTCTTAGTTGAGTAAAAAAGTGCCAAACAAGAGATGTTTCGGGCCGTTTAGAAGGTTTTCTAATAAAAGTAGGGGTTACTACAGGAGGGTCAGGCGGGGCATCAGTTGGGTTATTAATAGGACTTGTAGGTGTATCATCTAAATCCGACTGCATTTCATCTAAATCATCATTTTCCTCATAATTTTCAAAGATAGTTTGATTAGGATAAAGAACATTCATAACTTCTTCATTTAATTGTTGACCTGGTGCAACATCATGGCAAAATTGACTATCGGAAAGTTGAAAACAAGGGTTATCACTATTAAGAATAACAGGTGGAGGAGGACGGGTAACAGGGGGAAGAGTAGTAGCTTGGCGACTAGATTCACTAATTTTAGATTTTTCCTTACCCTTACCACCAAATATTTTTTTCAAAGAAAAGTCCATATTAATTATAATTATACTAAATAAAACAAACAAAACTATAATATTAAAACTTAAGAGTTGGAACGAGTTTACCCAATTGACGAACAACTTCTTGAAAATTGAATATCGTTGAAGACTTGAATACTTCAATTCACCAACTTCACAATTTTTCACGAAATTGCAATAATAAAGTAAGCAATTATGGAAGAAAATTAAAGAGAGATTGAGAGAGATTGATGAATTTGTGAGTAAAAATGAAAGAATGAGGGGGTATTTATAGTTGAGAATAGGGAAAAAGTGTATTTATAAAAAGTTTGAGGTTAAAATAAAGTTTGGGGGTCAAATGGCTATTTTCTAAACTTCCAAACGGCTGAAAATTAAAGGCCAACGGCTAGATTTTAAAAATCTGACCGTTGGCCCTTTTAAAAAAAAAATAGCCGTTGGGGCCCGTTTGACCCGGTTGAACCGGTCTCGGGCTAAACGGTCCCGGGCTCACGGGCTATTTGATCAGGACCGGCCTGCTATGGGCTTTTGCACCACTAGAGACCGGCCCGTTTGAACCAGCCCATTTGGCAGGCAGGCCCGGTTTACAATACACCCTTACTTTCCGCAGGCGCGAGAGCGCAGATGCACGCATGTTCCAAAGGAGCGGACGCGCATGTGCACAATTTAGTCCGCAAAAGCAGAATCTCCTGAGATTAATGGGAACCGCACCTGCGATGGATTTTCCGCTGGTGCGACTGTGAGCCTGCAGATGCGCAAATCACTAGGCAGAAAATGGTTAGTTTGAGGGTTTGATCTTATTTTTATTTTTGGACCTAGTGAGCTCGGTTTGTGGTAATTTTTCGAGATTCTTTCAAGGAAATTATTGGGGTAAGATATTCTAACTTGGTTTTGGCTATTACATGAATCCATTGTTATTTTCATCATTTAATTAGTGATTTAAGTTGAAAATTTGGGAAAAATTGTGAAAACTTCTTAGACCAAAATTTGGGGATTTGAAAGGTGATTTGAAGTCGAATTTTAGTAATTCTTGTATGGTTGGACTCATTATCGACTGAATATCTGGATTTCGTAATTTTGGTCGGGTTCCAAGACGCCTGCTCGAGGTTGACTTTTTGAGTTGACTTTTTGTTTTTCTTAAAAAATCGTAACTTTATTGTTTAGAATAATTTTCTATAGTTTATAGTTATGGTATGAAGTTGTTTTGGTTAGATTTGAGCCGTTTGGAGTTGGATAATCGAGGGAAAGCATTATTAGTGAATTAAGTATCATGTTTTGAGGTAAGTGTCTTGCCTAACTTTGTTTGGAAAAATTACCCCTTAGGATTGATGTTGTTTGGTGTTAATTTTGATGTGTGGAAGCCGTGTACGCTAGGTGACGAGTATGCACACAGGCTAAATATGATAATTGACCGGTTCTAGCAATGTAGATTCTTTTCATGCCTTTAATTGAGTTGCCATAATATGTTATATTCATCATCTTTAGTTTATCTTCACATGCTTTACTTGCCTTGCCTCTTACTTGTTATTTGCCTTTACATACCTTAAAAAAAAAATTTATTTCCTCTATTTCTTATTCATTATTTAACTGTTGATTTCCTTACTTGAAATTGTTATTCTTGGAACATCTTGTTGTTGAAATTGGTATTGAGTTATAAAGATCGTGATTCACATTGAGGCAAAGTTGTTAAGTTGTGAAATACTATTCTTGTTGAGTTATTCACTTCCGGTTGATATTGTTGAGACTCTTGTGCATATTGTGGTTGATCCATGGTCTATTTATTGTGGAAACACCATTATTGTTGACTTCTTTGGCAAGTTGTGATATTGAGCACTTGAGGTGCAATTTGTGATACTTTGTGATATTGATACACATGCGGTGGTATAAGGATTGGGGTTGAAACGCATGCGGTGAGATAATGTGGGCTTGATACGCGTGTTGCTAGTAGGGGAACTGCTTGAAGCCGCGCGGTGTGATAAGATGGGCTAAAACGCGAGAAGCTATTTCGGGAAAAATGATTTTCAAAACTAAAAACAAGGCTCCCGCAGTGATATAAGGAAAGATTGTAAGTTATTTTATGATATGAGACTACCAGGCGGTACCTCGGTAGTGATTCTTGTTGATACCTTTTTGTACTTCGCTTGTGTTTGGTTGCTTTGTTTCCTTGGCATGTCATTCCTTGTTTTCTTCTGTGATTCATCATTTGCCTTAGTTCACTGTAGTTAATCTTGGTATATTTCCTTATTGTTTCATTTCCACTGTTATCATTATTACGTTGTTGTATCCCTGTTCAGTTCTTATTTATTCCAGTAAGGCCTTGACCTGACCTCGTCACTACTCTACCGAGGTTAGTCTTGGCACTTACTGGGTACTGTTGTGGTATACTCATACTACGCTTCTGCACATCTTTTTCTGCAGATCCAAGTTCCTACCAGTCCAGGCACTAGTGAGACGAGCTCAGCTTCGAAGATTTCAAGGTATACCTGCCGGTGTCCGTAGGCTGCCTCAGAGTCACCCTCTATCTAATCTACTTCATTTTCTTTCCCTTTTATGGACACTGTTGTATAGGGATGATCGGTACTTACTCGTAGAGCTTGTGACTTGTTATCACCAGATTTTGGGAAGTTTGTTTATGCTGAGTGGCGAAGTTTCCTTTATGATAGTTATTGAGTATTTGAGAGTTTTATGGTTATTTCAGTTACATTCCGCATGTATGTTAGGCTTACCTAGTTTTAGAGACTAGGTGCCATCACGACATCCTACGGAAGGAAATTGGGATCGAGACAATTGGAGAGTGTAATTACTCTCTCTCAATTACACCTAATTATATGCTGACTAGATAACTACTTGGTCAGACAAACATGCCAAATTGTGTAGCTACACCAAATTATATTCAAATTCAATTACAAGGTGGCTTTCCAAACATGTTCTAAAAGAGAAATAATAAATAAATGTTTGTTGTAAATTATAGTATTTTGTTCACCTCCCACTATTTTTTTCTCTCATGATGTAGTTGACACTTCGCTATTTCTCATCACTATAGTTGTAACTCTACACCTTCATAACCACCTTATGATTTTTTTTTTTCTCATAATATCAATGGTTAATGTCATGTACATAACACCATTTGGTGTTCCTCAATATAACCCTATAAATAAAGGTATAAAGAATCATGTTATACACATTTGGAAAACATGCAAGCTTATTATCAATACGTAATATGGCATTTGTGAGATTGTTGACTCAAATAAGAAGGTTAAGGGCATAAATTTCATATTATGCAATTAAGACAATTCGTCTTGATAATGCTAGTGAGTTTACATCTCAAGCCTTTACTGATTATTGTATATCTACTGGAATAACAGATGAACACCTGATTGCTCATGTTCATACTCAAAATAGTCCAATAGAATTGTTGATTAAACACCTCCAATTAATAGCTAGACCATTGCTAATGAGGACAAAACCTTTTTTCTTTTTGTGCGGAGGTATACTATTTTTCATGCAGCAACATTTGTGAGCATAAGGCCAGCTAGTTATCATGAAGTCTCCCATTATAGTTGGCTTTTGTTCATGAGCCAATATTTTTCATCTTAGAGTTTTTGGATGTGGAGTATATGTTTTAGTTGCTCCACCATAATGCATAAAGATGTTTTTCCAAAGAAGGTTGGAAATATATGTTCGTTATGAATCTCCTTCTATTAATAAAAGTTTTGAATCAATGACGGAAGATTTGTTTACGGTTGAATTTGCTGATTACCATTTTGATGAATCAGATTTTTCAATACTAGGGGAGAAAATAAACAGCCAGGAAAAGAGACAGATTGAAATGTATTATCTTTATCACATTTGGGTCGTCGTACAAATCAATTTGAAGATTGAGGTTCAAAAAAATTATTTATAAAATATTACGAATCAACTATCGGATGCATTTACTAACCTTCCTAGGGTAACTACATCTCATACGCCAGCTGCAATTATTCTTGTTCGAGTTGATGTTTAAGTTGAATAGTATAATAATGCAAATGAGTATAAGTCACATCTTAAACGTAGACTAATTGGTTCCGTCGATAAGAACCCTCGAAAAGGGAAAGAGCAGATGATCAAATTAACTATAATATGAAGGTAATTGTTGAAGAAGAGCATCAAGACATAATAATTGATAAGATCTTAAGAGAGATCCATATATCTGAAAATAAAAAATATATCTCAATAAGTTATGTCTCCATAGGAAAAAAGGTGAAACTAAAATAATATTATTGTCGACAATAGTTTTGTGTATAAATCCATCAATGAATGTAGATAGAAAAATACTTGAATAAAATAAAAAGACGCAATTCAAGCAAAATTAGCTTCACTTGGAAAATATGAGGTATTTGGACCAATAGTCCGAACATTTGAAGATGTTGAGCCAATAGAGTACAAATGAATTTTTCTGTGAAAAACAAAATGAGAAAGGTAAAGTCATAAGATATAAAGTACGACTTGTATCACAATAGTTTTTGCAAAGGTCTAACATTGATTATATAGCGACATATTCTCCCGTGGTGGACGCAATTACCTTCCTGTATCTAATAAATCTGATAGTTCATGTAAAGCTTGATATGCAGCTGATGGACGTTGTCACATCTTATTTATATGGATTATTGGACAAGAAATTTTTTATGAAAATCTCTTAAGGATTCAAAGTGTTAGAAGAAAATAATCTCGGAAAACTTGTTCAATAAAGCTTCAGAAATCCTTATAAGAATTGAAATAATCATGGCAAATATGGTGAAACCGCCTTCAAAAATATTTGCTAAAGGAAGGATAGAAAAATGATCTTATTTGTAGTTGTATTTTTATAAGAAGATCTCGATCTGAATTTATCATCATAATTATGTATATTGATAACTTGAATATCATTGGTACTGATAAAAAGTTGTCAAAAACTGTACAATATTTGAAGAAATAACTTGAAATGAAAGATCTTGGTAAGACAAAATTTTATCTTTGCCTACAAATTGAGCACTTGACAAATTGAATATTTGTCAAATAATCAACATATACTAAAAAGATAAAGTGATTTTACTTGGATAAAGCATTGTTGGGTCCCCAATGGTTGTGAGATGGCTTAACATAAATAAAGACTTATTCCAGCCTCCAAAAAATGGTGAAGATCTTATTGGTGATGAAACTATATATCTTAGTGCAATTGAAGCACTAGTATACTTGCCAATAATACCCGACCAAACATCACTTTTGTTGTATGCTTATCAGCAAGATTTAGCTCCTCTCCAACAAGAAGGTACTGGATGATGTTAAGCATATATTCATAAACCTTCAGGGAAATATTGATATGAAATTATTATTTCCTAATGAATTCTAGTCACAAATGATCAATATGTAGATACGGGATATTTATCTGATTACATAAAGCCCGATCTCAAATATGTTATTTCTGTTTTGAGTTTCGGATGTGTTACGAAAGAGTTTGGTTGATTTTGAACTGCTAGTGCAATGTTCATAGTGGTGTCACTCTGTAGATCTCGCATTTGCAGTCCAAGGATAACATTTGCGATAAGGGGCCGATGGGTTGGTTCTTTGCTTTTGCGAACATTTGATCGTTTTTGCGGACTCTTGAAGTTCGCATTTGCGACCCTTGAGTCGCTTTTGCGACTTGGAGCTGGGGGTTGGCAGCTTCGCAAATGCGAAGCTTAGCTCGCATTTGCGGTTGGTGGGCAGATCATATTTGCGAGGACGTTGTCGCATTTGCTACATTTGGTGGTCTGATTGCATTTGCGATCAATGTGTCGCATTTGCGAACAAGTGTTCATAAATGCAACACCTGTGGCTGGGTAAAAGAGGGGACTTAGCTCATTTTACACAATTTCTCAAATCCAATGTCATGATCCAATTCCCACTATAGGCCGTGATGAAGCCCAATGTTGCCGCTAGGCAAGCCAATGGTGAACTATCCATTTAATTGTTCATTTTAATAGTTTAAGTCATTGATTTTATTTAATAAAGAACTAAGAGTAAAAATTCCGAGTAACATAAAGCATACAATAAACATAAGGGTGAAGTAGAGAAATTAATTGACGAAAACCATGAATATCTACTAGAATTTCCAAAACCCAGTGTCACAAGTGCAACACAAGAAAAATCATAGGATATACAAAACCTCCTACAACTACTATCTGAAGTAAGATAGACAGAAAAGTAAATACAACAAGGAGGAGACTCCGGGTGCTGCAGAATAGAGCATAGGAAGCAGCTCACAACTAAGTCTCGGGGCAGCGGGCGTACGCGCCTGACTAGCCACCAGATGCACCTGCCTCAGATCCTTCGCTATTAGTGCAGAAGTGTAGGGTGAGTACACAAACAACATGTATCCAGTAAGTATCTAGTCTAACTTCGAAGAAATAGTAACGAGGGGTCAACATTGACACTTACTAGAGGTCAATAAATAAAGTATAGGAATTATAGATAGGCATGAAATACAACAATAACAATGGAATAAGAAACAATAAATAAAGATTCTTAATCATAATATCAATTTAAAATTTCCAACTATCACATGCCAAATTTTTAACACATAAAAGCCACCGGGTAATTATAAAGTCTCAGGTCAAGAAAGAAATATCAAGTATAATCGGACTCATACCAACATCACGCACGATTTATGCCGAGGTTGTATGACCCGATCCAGAATAGTGTGTATACTGCCAAGGGTCGACAGGCGCGAACCATAGATGCATCTAATATACTGTCGAGGCGTTCGACCCGATCCACAGGAATAAAGAAACTCTACAAACTCCGATCAACGACTATTACATAGGAATAATACTGAAAGAAGGCATAATTTCTGCTAACAATCAAGTATTTTGCCAAAACTCAAAGTAATGAAGTTCGGTCTCATAAAATACTTTATCCAATTTTAATTATAAATTCAAGTAATTAAACTAACAAGTTGGGTGCAAATAATACAAGTAATATATGGTAAAGTCCCAAGTCTACTCGGACATAAGCAACTTGTAGTTATGTACGGACTCTCATCACATCGTGCATACGTAGCACCCACAATTATTAGAAAATAACTATTTAAAATACCTACGGGGATAATTCCCTCTTATAAGGTTAGGCAAGAGACTTACCTCGTTTTCAAGTCCTCTTTCCGGTTCACAAATCACACTAATAGCCTCAAATCCGTGCCGAGCAATCCGAAATTAGCCAAAGGTTGTACAAACTAATCAATATATGCTCAAAAGTTCATAATTTAACTATTAGAGTAATTACCCAACCCAATTTGGAAGGTTCCTAAATTCACCCTCGGGCCCACGTGCCCGGATTCCGAAAATTTTCATAAATAAATGTTACACATAACCTCACGAACACAAATATATAATTTCTACTCTATTCCATAATAATTTTCGTGGTCTAATATCATTTTTATCAAAACTAGATTTTTCAACCAAATCCTATAATTTTCACAATTTTACATGTTAAAATCTACACATAATCCATGTATTAAACTCACATTAAGTTGAAATCACTTATCTTGAAATGCTAGGTGAAAAATCCCTCTCCAAGAGCTCCAAAATCGGCCAACCCAAAGTGAAATGAAAGAAAATAAGCATAAGTCCCGATTTAAATCTTGCTTCTACCCAGGTCTCCCTTCTTCACGATCGCGAAAAGGGCCTCGCAATCTCGAATGTTAAATTGCCCAGGATCTGAAAAATCCCTTCGCGAACGCGACTAAGTTCTCGTGTTCGCGAAGGCCAGGCCAGCCCAAGCTACGTGAAGGGAAACGACCCTCTGACCCCTAGGCTCTCTCCCTTTCTACGCGAACGCAAACACGAAGGCCACAGGTCCTAAACCTTCAGGAACGCGACTGTTTGATTGCGAACACGAAGAACAAAAAGCCCTGCCCCCAATTCCTTCTTCGATACCACCTCCTCGTTCGCGAAGAAGGAAACCAGAACCAGTATATCAGCAATTTCAGACTTAGCTTCGGGTGGTCCAAAACTCACCCGAGCCACCCGGGCTCCCATCTAACTGTGCTAATATGTCCAAAAACATAAAACGGATCTGATCGAACCCTCGAAACACATAAAACAACATCAGTTAAAAATTGCACCCCAAAATCAAATTAATCTTCTTATGAACTTCAAACTTCTTCAACTAGCTTCGAACGTGTCAAATCATACTTAATCAACCCGGAACAACCCCAAATTTTGCATACAAGTCATAAATCACCATACAGACCTATTTCCATGCTCGAATCCCAAACGGACCTTGATAACACCAAATTCTACTTCAAACCAAATTTAAAGAACTTGAAAACCTTCAATGCGCCAACTTTCAACATTAAGCACCGAAACGCTCCCAGATCACCCGAAACTCGATCCGAACACATGCCCAAGTCCAAAACCATCATACGAACCTATTGGAATCATCAAATTCCGGTTCTGAGGTCGTTTACTCAAAATGGTAAATCAAGTCAAAGTTGGTCATCTTAGGCCACTATTAAGGAACTAAGTGTTTCGATTTCAACCTGAACCCTTCCAAAACCAAACCGACCATCCCTGCGAGTCATAAAATACTAAAAGCACATAAAGAAAGTCTTATTTAGGTGAACGGGGATCTAGAAAGCAAAACGACCGATCGGGTTGTTACATTCTCTACCTTTTAAACAGACTTTCGTCCTCGAATGGGTCTAGAATCATACCTGGTGTGAACAACTAATTTTTGGCCACACCCGAATTCTATACTATTTTAGTGTAAATATTTCTTTTAGGTCTAATCTTAATATTTTAAACTTTTATCTTGCTCTTAATAGGTTCTATTAAAAAAAATTAAATTAAAAAAACTACAAAAATATTCACATACTTATTATGAATTTCATTTTATTTGTAAAGATAAAAAGAAATTTTACAAAAAATATTTGCTTTCTTTTAATTAGTATTTTAATAAGTAAGATATAGTATTTTTAGTATTATTTAAAGTACATGTAAATATTTAGTTTTCCTATATTATAAGAAATGTTGGTTAATCTTCTTATCATTATAATTTAATTTATCTTCTAAGAAAAAGAGAGAAGTTAACGTCAAAATCTGATTTTAATTAGCTAACAATCCCTCATGTCCCCAACTCCCTCACAACTAACCCCATGATCCCCTCCACAGCTCCTTATCCCTAAAACCACTAACTCTAACCTTCATATCCTATTCTCACCTACATGATCATGCCAACCATCCAACCAACTTTGTTCTATAAGATCATTTTCCTCACAAAAAAAAAAAGAAGAAATTTTTTGTAGAAACCCTGGAGTAGCTAAAGTGAGGCAGCCGCAACAGTGAAAAGAAAAGAGGTTTCATTTTCCTCTGCTAAAAAAAAAACATTAAAAGTTAGCTTAGAGTTAGAGCTAAAAATATGTCACGACCCGGAATTCTCACCCTCGGGAGCCGTGATGACGCCTACTAGTGAAAGCTAGGCAAGCCAATTAACCGAATCATTAACTACTATTCCACTCAAAATCAAGCAACTTAAAATCAACAGTTAATAACATTATAAATAAATGAGCAGAACAAAATAAATTTCAGGCCTTTAAACATCGCCAATACAATCTCCTTAACAACTACCCAAGATTTAGTGTCACAGTTTCACACACTGTCTAAGATTTACTACAAGTAAAGGTCTGAAAGAAATAACAAAATACTGTTTCGGGGACTACAAAAAAAAAGAAACAAATAAAATAGAAAGCGGGAGACTCCAAGGTCCGCGGACACTGCAGGACTACCTTGGGTCACCTGATAATCAGAAGCTGGAAGCTCTTTACAGTCCAAAACCTGCGGTACTGGGATCTGCAGAAAAGAGTGCAGAGTGTAGTATCAGGACAACCGACCCCATGTGCTGGTAAGTGCCTGGCCTAACCCCGGCGAGGTAGTGACGAGGCTAGGACCAGACTCCAGAAAAACCTGTGCATATATATATATATATATATATATATATATATACACACACACACACACACATCTACAGCGAAAAGATAGAAGCAATTAAACAATTAAAGCTGGGGAAGGAAAACATGCTTCGGGGTAGCAGATAAAACAGATCATCAAAGAATAATAAGGAAATTACAATTTAACTTCTAACACGAATAAAGTGAAATACAGGCAACTTTCACTTTCAGTTCCATCTTGTTGCAGGCGTGCACCCCGATCCCATTTCTCATATCTTGTGGTAGGCGTACCACCCGCTCCCATTTCATTATATCTTGTGGTAGGCGTACCACCCCCTCCCATTTCATCATATTTTGTGGTAGACGTACCACAAAATCCCGGCAAGAGAATAAAAGCAATATAATAACTTCCCAGCAAGGGAACAATAATATCAAAGCAAACATCCCGGCAATGGAACAAAAGCAATATAATAAATTCCCAGCAAGGGAACAATAATATCAAAGCAAACATCTCGGCAAGGGAGAATCAGTTATAACCAATCTTAACTCAACTTCTACTCAGCTCAACTAATGCCAATACTCAATTATAATTAAAGTCTACGATAAATAAACTGCGTTCTTGCTCAACATCGAGAATCATCAATTAAATTGGTAAAACTTTGGACACGAAAAAGTTTATAGTTAAAAACTAAAAGATATACTTTTGTTCATATATGATATATAAAATTACTTTAGGACTAATTAACCTTCTTGAAAAATTATTAATTTCGAAAACTTGAATTCCATTTTGTAAAGTTCTATTATGAAGTATATATGGCCAGAGTGGTCTGATAGCGACGAAGGGGAGGACCAAGAGCAACAAGATGCAGCGTCAGGTGAGGGCTGCAACGACAATTCTTTTTGAGACGAGATGTTGAGGGCTTGCGGTGACAATTCCTTGTTTGACAAAAAGAGTGACCAAAAGATTTTTTTATAAAAATAGAAGAAAAAGTGTAACACAATACCCAAACAGATTGGAACTCCAATTAAAGTTTATGGTATCAAAGTTTGAAGAAAAAAAAAAAGAAAAAAAAACTTTAATCAGTTATGCTCAACACCAACATATAGATACTCGTCACCATGCCTATACGTCGTACTCAACAAGAAACAATTAACAAATAGTACACAACTCTTAATCCCTCAAGCTAAGGTTAGACCGGACACTTACCTCACTTTGCAACCAAATTCAAATCTCGACGCTATGCTTCTCGCGAGTCGCAAATCCAATTGACGTTGTTTGAACGAAGACATGCGACTATTTATAACTTTTGAAAGACTGCTACTCAAAGGTTTATTTCGATGTGGGATTGCGTGATATAATCGTCTAAAGAGATTAGATTAATAACGAGAATTGGCATTGTCAGAGTCCGAATAGAACTCAAAAAAAAATCATGGCTCTGCCAAGTTAGATTCATATGGGATCAACATATATGATCCCATCTTCTTTCACGAGGAATTCTTTTAGGTGCATACCATGCAAATTAAAATACAAATGATGCTGATGGTAGGCAAATCAAATCTAGTCACAAATAATTTAATACACTCAATACAAATAGTAGAAATTAATTCCATATGAATTTACAAATTTTCCGGATTAAAAGCCGAAATTTAACTCACTTGAGTTTTAAAGCGCCATTTCACATTTTAATCTTTCCACATAAAAACGTTCTGAAAAATTATACAGACTGCACATGCAAATCGAGGTGAGGTAAAAAGGAGGTTTTTAAGCCCCGGAACACTGAATTCAATCTAAAAATAAGTGATGACCCTTTGGGTCGTCACATGTACCTCGACATTTACGGTCTTGACGCGAGAGTTGGTTGGAGAAAGCTTCAATTCTAGTCTCTTCACGGTAGCCTCAGTCACGAAATTATGAGTTGCTCCAGTATCCACCATTGCACGAGCAGGCTTGTTGTTGATGGTGAGATCCACGTACTGATTGACATTCTCGGTAGGTTGGATAGATTGCTTCGTGACAGCACCGCATAATCCGATCATGCCCAACTGTGCGGTTCCCGAACTCTCTCCCTGCGGCTGCTCCTTCCGTTCACGGACCATGGCACTGAGGCTCTTTAGGTTGGGACAATTCCTGAAGTTGTGCGGCTCTCCATATATGTAACATCCCTTCTTCTCGGCGTAGCCCTGACGGCCACTCGACTTTCTGGAATCTTGAGTCTTGTAGTATTATTATGTATCTCCTTGCCTTTGCCATGGTCTCCCCCACCTTTGACATTGTTAAACTTTGATTCCTTGCCTTTGTCGTGCTTGTCATGCCTGAAATCCATCAATGATTCGGCCTCCACTATGGCTTGGTCTATATCTGTGACTAGCCGGCGTTGCTGCTTAGCCCAATTTTGTAACCCGTCCATGAAGTGGAACAACAAGTCATCATTGGTCAGGTTGGGGATTTGAAGCATAAGGGTAGTGAACTCTTTGACATAGACACGTATGCTCCCTGTTTGCTCAACTCCCTAAGCTTGCGCCTTGCCTTGTACAAGACATTGTTTGGAAAGAACTGTCGCTTAAACTCGGCTTTGAACTGATCCCACGTGCTAATAGTACATATACCTTTATCCACGTCAGCCATCTTCCTTCTCCACCATAGCATGGCAGTCTTTGAGAGGTACAACACTGCAGTGTTGATCATGGCCTCATCGTCCCTCAATTTGCCGTGTCTGAAGTAGTTCTCCAAGTGCCAAAGGAAGTTTTTCACTTCTTGTGCATCACGAACACCTTTGAACACCGGGGGTTTGGGGCCCTCGATCTTGGCCTCCCTCGTCATCACAACATTGCTGGCGGCCTCGGTCACACCAGTACTAACATGCTCCTCGAGTCACTCTATCTTTGCCTTCACAGCATCGATAGTACTCAAAGCCTCCATGAGTCTGCACTCTAAGGCAGTGATGATTTGCCTTAGTTCCATCTCGGTCTGTGTATGTCCCTCCAAGTCATTTCGGATACTCTCAATCTCTTCAAGAGTGTGCCCCTCAAGGATGCTAAGGGTGCCTTCCACCTTTCCCAAGCGTTGGCTAAAGATCTCTACGGCGTCCATCCCCGCGTTCATCTTCATCACCCACTCTTTACCGAGCGAGACGTCCTCGGGCAGGGCCTCCACTTCATCCTCGCTCGCCTCAGTGGCAGATGGTTCTTGGGATGTAAGCTCTTTGTTTGACACAACCTTGGGTAGCACCTCCTGGCTCTTCTTGGTGGCATTCCTCTTTTTGTTACGACCATTCTTGCCAGCAGCATCTTGGATGACGTTGGCTTGGGTATTAGCAGCGTTAATTTCTCTGTCGTTCGCCATTCCTTAGTTGCAACCTGGCTTTGATACCACGTTGTCACGTCCTTAGTCGTTAACTAAGTACACGTGCGACACTTGACAACTTGCTCACGATCTTGCACAACTTGCTCACGTTCTTGCTATGCCAAGTCAGCCTTACTATACTCAAGATCGCTAAGAGAATGGTAGAAAGAACACAAGAGAATTATTAAAGGAAGCTTTGTATTAGAGAGAACTTGAATTGTTTGCTTGGTGAATTACAAATGGATGGCCCCCTTTATATACTAGTCTCCTAGGGGCTAGAGTGTAAATATTAATTATTACACAAGTCCTTAATATTTACAAGATAATGGCTTTTTTTAGAATTCTCTACAAGCCTAGAAGATTCCAAGGACTTTCCTAGCAAATTTATAGGGATCTAGGGTCTTCCAAAGTAAATGTCCATACTTTTCTAGAATCTTCTCTCAAATGCTAGCCTTCCTCCTGTGTAAGCTTCCATACGGCTTTAATATATACCAAATGGCACCTATATAGCATGATGACATGGCGGGTCATCACATTAATCTGTATTGATCTCAATATTGCATGGACCTTTGCTTCTCCATTTTGCTGTTGGACTTTACCAAACGCTCTTCACTATCAGCCAAGTTAGAGCTGCAAAACATTTGAGACTAAAATCTCCCTTAATATTCCAACATACTGAACTTGATGCTTACCAATTTCAAGGAGAGCGAAAATGAAATTACTTGTTAGGATTCACCTTCTTTCTTACGAGTAATAAAAAGAGAGTTTTTATATTCAATTTCTTAAAATTTTAAAATAGAGAGATGACTTCCCTATTCGTCACTATAGGATAAATCTTTCTTTTTTGGGGCTAAGACTAAGCTCATTTTAACCAGCCGCTTACCATTTGAAAGCATGAAAGTATACTCTTTTGGGGATCGGATTGATTTTCTTTTTCTATTCGATATACATAAATTATATACGATTATACATATATATTATATACCCTTCGACTTTTTGTCTAGAATTAGGTTAATTCTTTTACATATTTTATTTTAGATGAGCTATATGCCATAGAGTGGTATTAACTTTATGTGAGAAAATGGTGGAGTTAAAATAGTTCTATTATTGATCTTTATCAACTATTTAACAAATTCTATTTGTTAAATTTTATTATAACCGTGTAATAAATAAGGAGTTAAAAATGCAGCCTTTTGAGCTAGAGTATCTCCTACTTTTTATCTATTTTTAATTAATGGGTAAAAATAGAAATTTAAGGGGAAAAGAATTAATAATAAAATTAAGAAACAGAAGCGTGTTACTTGTGGAGTACATCGCTTTCTATACTCGCAGGAGGCGCGTGTGACCCAAAAATGCGTCAGCTAAGCTGACTTTCCTAATCCGACTTTGGAATCAAAATATTTGTCTGAAAAATCAACCCTATCGAACAAAACTCATTTCATCTCGATTTATCTCTTACACAATTTTCCGGCGATGTCTACGGCAAGAGTCGCCGCCGATGTCAACACTTCTAACGCCGACGTTAGCGCCAGCCACGGCGGCGGAGGAGTTGATACGTCACCACTGCTCACCAATTCCCGTAGCCGACGTTCGTTCCATCGCCGTCCGAGCCTCCGAGGAGCTGCTGGCTTTCTACGGCGGGCAAGCAGCCGCCGGTTAATGCGCGAGCCATCGATGCGAGTTCGCGAAGCTGCCGCTGAGCAAATCGAGGAGCGACATAGCGACTGGGCGTACTCAAAACCTATAGTGATATTAGATCTCATATGGAACTTAGCTTTTGTTATTGTAGCAATTTCTGTTCTTATAATGAGCAAATATGAGTCTCCTTCTTTGCCTTTAAGGCTTTGGATTATTGGATACGCTTTACAGTCTGTGCTTCACATGGTTTGTGTGTTCGTCGAATATAGACGCCGATGTCAGCTACGGAATTCCTCAAGCGGCAGTGGAAATTGGAATAATAGAGAAGTTTCGAACTTGAGTTCGGAAAGTGATGGAGGAGAGTCTGGTGATTATTTACTGGAGAGGCGTCAAAACGAGGATGAAACTAGGTACTCCCGCTGTACCTTTTTATGTGATTAAAGGGTAAAATGAGAAGTTAATGTTAAATTATTCCTAAATATAAAAGGAAAGCATACCACATGGATTGGGAATTCTGGTGATTATCTACCAGAGAGGTGTCAAAATGAGGGTGAAACTAGGTACTCGTGTTGTTTGACTGAGAATGGAGTTTAAGAAAAAAAGAAAGACTTTTATAACATGTGGTCTAAGATTAACGGTAAATGTTCATGTGACTAAAGGCTAAAATGAGAAGTTTAAGGTGAAATTGTTTCTAAATATGAAAAGTATCATTCTTTAACAAACTAAAAAGGAAAGTGTGCCACATAAATTGAGACGGAGGAAATAACAAATTTTTCAACTACTATTTTAATAATCTTGCATGATATTTATAAGATTATATATATATATATATATATATATATATATATATATCATATAAATCAATGTTGACATTTAAACTGCATACTTGTTCAAACGCTATAACATAAAAAGGACTGAGGAAATATTATCATTGTTGGTAATTCTAGCTGAAGAATTTTGTGGATCATGTTGATGAAACTCACATAAGAAATTGCTAGATGTTGTTTCTAGCATTCAGTTTGTTGGCTTTATGTTATTGTTGAAGTTTGAAGGTAGTGTCTGAAGAATGGTTGAAAGAGTGGTAGCCCTAGAAAATACTTTTTTTTTTTAATAACATATTGCCCAGGCCAGCTTGCGCATATTTCAACTATTCCACCGATTACCTGGTACGAGCTACTGGATAACTTTACGCACCAAGGCTTAGGCAGGTGGGAAGAAACTACCTAGTGTTTTAGCCCTAGAAAAAAACTTATAAATGAGGGATCGGCAAGTGGATGAGGATAAGTTGTGTCCAATCTAGTTTTGGAAGGGTTTGGAATTTTTTTGTGTGTTTAGATAGATGTATCAGCTGGTTTCCTCTGCACTGTGTTTTGTCAAGATAGGAGGCGGGTGGTAATCATTTGATTCATAATTGGGACAGCCAGAGCAATGCAGAAAAATGACATCTGGATTGTGGATTTATGATAGCTGCAGATATTCTTGCCTAGATAGCTTGTTTATGTTTCACATGAATTTGGCTTTATCATAGGTAATCACGGTATAAATCTGAAGTGTCAATATTGACCTATTTGGTTGGAGAGGCACTAGAGGCTTCATTTCTTCATTTTGAGCAACGATCTAATGGAGCCTCCCCTATTGGACTAGTGAGGGCAGGGGAGACTTTATTTCTAGACTCCTAATCGGGGACATATGTTACCTGATTAAAGAAGGGCAGGTTCTGATCAGTGTCACAGATTGCTAGATTTATGCATAAATCATGAGTTGAATTGGCTAATTAACTATATAGTGGTATTGAATTAGTTAGGGCTATGTATTTTGGTATGCTCAAATGATTTACTGCTAGTTTCTCCTTTAATTTTGCATAAACTCAAATTTCTTTGGACTTGCTTTTACAATTGGCTAGGTTTGGTGCCACAGCAATCTTTATCACTTTAATGTAACTTAAAAATAAACTTAATTCAAAACTTATAGGGTCTAAGTGGCTGAAATGGGCACTCATTTTGCTGATGCTTTAGTTTTGATTTGACGCAATAGGCTTACTGGCACATTTGAGCAGTAATGTTCTCTAGGCTGCTGAACAGAATAGTTCAACATGAATCTCAAAGTTATTCAAACTGATACCAGCTCTGGAATTCGAAAGCTGTTAAGCATGACTGAATGGTTGAAACCCTGTTCTTTGTTTCTTATGTTTAGAGAAGAATAAAACTGCATGTCTGTGCCTACTAATGTATTGCTGATTCTTGATTTATTGTTTCAGTGTTGCCAAGCATCTGGAGTCCGCAAACACCATGTTTTCTTTCATTTGGTGGATAATTGGGTTCTATTGGGTATCTGCTGGTGGCCAAACTATGACCCGTGATGCACCTCAACTTTACTGGTGATCTCAAAACTAGGCTCTAGCTCTGCCTCATTTTCTTTTATTTGTACTTTATGTTTACGTGGTTTCTTTTTCAGGCTTTGTATCACGTTTCTGGCGTTTGATGTGTTCTTTGTTGTTATATGTGTTGCTGTGGCTTGTGTCATTGGAATTGCTGTTTGCTGCTGTCTCCCATGTATCATCACAATCTTATATGCAGTGGCAGATCAGGTATATAATCCTTTTGTTGCATCTATTAACTGTCACGATTCACATCAATCAACTTCCTTTTGCATGTATTTCTCAAATATCAGTTCCAAAGCTATCTCAGTAGTGAAGGACCTAGATTATGGAAGGATTTGCTTGTTTTTGAATTAATAGTATATCATACATGTTTAATCTTATACCTTTGTTCTTTGTTGCAATTGGCCATGCTTCTCAGCACATAACAATGTTCAGAGATTCTGAGAGTTCTATCTTATACCTTAGAATCTCAGTCATCAAAAAACCTTATACCTTAGAATCTTAGATGTTTAAAAGATAACCCCTTTGAATTTGTAGTTTGCCCCCATAAAAAATTTTCTTTTGTATTTTCCCCTGCAAAGTATTAGTTAAGGGTGCCACTGAATATAATGTTATAGAACGTAGAAAATTGTGGGCAAATGGGTGGAAGAAATTTTTTTAATGGCCATAACCTAATAATGTTACTATTTTAATGTGTAATATTCACCAATGCATTTTTGACCTATTTATGGAAATGGTTACCTTCGGTCATCTGATGGACTCTGGTTGAACTCTTATTTTTTTTTTTTTTTTTGGGTAATTGAAAATTTTATTTACCAAAACTGAGGAATATTTACAGCTCATGGAGAAGAAGAAAAAAAAGGCACTAGAACTGGACATGAAGCCCCAGTTCTTAGCATATCAGTAGACCTCTATTCACCAGCAACATCAATCACTACTCAATCTTAACAAACTAGAAGGAGAAGTATTAAGCTTCTGGGGACACCCTGTTCATTTAGGGAGCAAACTAGCTCTGTAGTACACTTCCTGGATAACCATCTTTGCAATTGCTTCCTCTGATCTCATCTTGTTTTGAATGATCCTATTGTTTCTTTCCTGCCACAAGTAATACACAGCTGCTGCCAAGGTAGTTCTGTATATCCCAGCACCTCCACTTTTGCCTTTGCACGCCTTTTCTGCCCATTGCAGTTCATCTGTCCAGCCCATCTTGTGTCTGAAAATGCCCTGCCATTGTAGTAGTTGTGTCCAAATCTTCCCAGTTACAGCACATTCAAAGAACAAATGCTGAATAGTCTCATCTGCTGAATTACAAAGTGGACATAGTAGACTTGTGTGAGTGCACGATTTAGCAATCCTGTCCCTAGTAGTCAACCTCCCATGTGCAGCCAGACTGAGTATAAAGATCCACCTAGGGGAACAATGGTTGTTACATACAATTTTTCTTCAATTTACTTTCTGGAAGTTCCCCTGTAGTCTTTTTTTTGTCTTCGTCTAGTTATTATGCAAGATTATAAAAATTTAGGGAGGGGGGTTTTCTCTTGATCTTTTGCTCTCTAATGCAGACTTTCTGAATGTGTTTTCACCTTTTTGGTTCTACTATCATCTAACTTGATTAGCTGTTGAAACTAAGCAATTTAAAAATTGATCTCTTCCTCTTGGCTCCAAATTTTGGAAGTGTACGATAAAACAGTCTTGTGCATTTATTTCTTTTAAGTTCTTTTTTTGTTTGCAGTAGTTGGATAATTTTAACATTTTAAGTGTTTTCTTTTCTTAAAATAAATTACTCTATTTCACGAAAGTAACCTTCAAAATATTTGTGGTTAGGGAAAGAAAAAACAATTTTATTTTAGCTTTTAGTAAATTCTGTGATAAACTGATAATTTTGGCTTGAGAATATTTGGAAACTCATTAAAATGCATATTGTGTACTGTTCAGGGAAAAAAATTAACAGATTGAGCAGCATATTATGTTTTGGGGACAGCTATTCCTTTAATCTGTTGTTGAGTTAGAGCTCCTTGTTATCCATAAAGTAAGGGGAAAAAAAGGCTTTCAATTTGCAGTAACATATTGATTTTTGTCGATATGGTTCAAAGAATTGTTGCAAGTTGTGTTAGATTATCCATCTGTTTGGGTTATTTCATACTTCCAAGTTTGGCTCAGAAACAAAAAATGCGGGAAGGTATGTGCAATCAGGCATGTTGGGGATTTTTCTTGTGCAGCCTTTTGTCAAGACCTATTAGTTCATTGCTGCTGTCTTTTAATTTCCTAATAAGAAAGAATTTCTCTAACATAGTACAATACCATATGTTCACTATGTTGCTGAAAGGTAATATGGATGTGCATGATTGTAGATAAGAGTCAAAATAATCGAAAAGTTGTAGTGCGAATCTCTGCAACCTTGCGCATTTAAATACAATTGAAATTCCAACTATTGCCTGAATCCCGTGACTAGTCAAATCAGATCACTTTCAGTGGGACGGAGTCAATGCTTTTCTTGTAACCGGGAAGTTCTCAATATCTTTCTCATAAAATGCTTATCTTTGAAACAGGAAGGAGCAACTAAGGAAGATGTTGAAAGACTGCCCAAATACAAGTTCCGGAGACTTGGTAACTTCGAGAAAGAGAATGGCGAGATTCAAGAATCATTTGGAGGAGTAATGGTTGAATGCGACACTGATACACCTACTGAGCATGTTCTTCCACCGGAAGATTCTGTATGTATTACAAAACACTTGCCTTTTCTCGGCCAAGAATTTTCCATTAAGCTTCTCAAACTCTCCTAGTCCTAGAAGTCACATATGTTCTTTACGTTTGCAGGAATGTTGCATTTGCCTTTGTTCCTACGAAGATGGAGCTGAGCTGCGTGAACTCCCTTGTCGTCACCATTTTCATGCAGCATGCATAGACAAGTGGTTGTATATAAATGCTACCTGTCCTCTTTGCAAGTTCAATATACTCAAAAATGGAAATCAAAGTGGCAGTGAAGAAGCATAAGCAAGCCGACCACTTACGCATCCCTCAAAGTAAAGATCTTGGTGTATTTCTGGGTGTTGGATCTCCTCTTGGATCTGAAGTTCTTCTCCAGGTTTGGCTTTCAGGCAGCCCAGCACTTGCTTCTGCTCTCATAATGTTAATGTATAGGCTGTGAGTTTTCGTGTTCCATATATTATATCAGTAGAGGGGGCAGCAAATTTGCTTTTACCTTATGTTTGGTTTCTTCTCAGATATGTCTCACAAGTATAAGTTATGTAATCAAGTCAGTCATGTTGATGTTTAATGTGACTCGCAGTTAACTACAGAGTGAAATTCTGGTGTGTTAACATCAAGGGAAGATAAAGATCAAGGGAGGAATGTAGTGATTTTATAGAGTAATGATAGCATGATTGATTATGGTAGTTATTATTGCAATGATATCACTTTTGGAAAGGCAAAAGCTTGTGTTTAGTATATTTAACTTATGAATCAAAAGTCTTAGCACCATTAGCTATTACCAAAGATTGCGGTGGATGGATAGGATTCCGCCTCCTTAGCCGGAGGTATAGGTCACATGCTCTCCTAATCAAAATGTATAACCTTGTTAATGTGTCACATGCACTACCAATTACTAATAAAAATTGTATAACTTTGTCATCCAAGCTTGCAAAATAAGCAATTAATATGTCACATGCACTAAACCTTGATATCCAAGCTTGCAATGTAAGCAATTATTCAAATGATGTGTCACATGCACTGCTAACCAAATTGGAGAGGTTTTGTTTCTTAGTTCATCACAAATGTTATTTAAAATATGATACAGGAGATATAGTGAAATAACATAGAAAGAGATTGTTGTAAGGTAATTTTCTTTTATTCGCTAAATAAAACATTAATGTGTCTCATGCATACTATAAATGCTTTGAACTGGGTTAATCTTGAACCCGAACATGCATCATACAGAAAAATTGGATTTGAAATCACCCCAATCCATTATTTAAAAGATATAATAAAATCATAGAAGCACATTCGACGACAACAAAACTTAGTATAATTTCATAAATGGGGTCGAGGAGAATAATGTGTACGTAGACCTTATCTTTACCTGGTGAATGTAGAATCTGTTTTCAATATAATATCGATTCAAAAAAAAGGTGGAAAAAAGAAAAGAAAAGGAGAAGGAGGAGAAACAACAAGAAGAAAAAAAAGTAAATAATCAGAAAATAAGATAATGGAAGTGCACGAGATAACAAGAGGTAATAGAGATCTAACAAGAGTGCTACTAATATTACTGGCAAGGAAAGGAGAAACTCTCGACTATCTACTCATCTTCTACCCTTATTTTTCACCTCCACTCCCTCCTATCAAATGTCATGTCTTCAGTAAGTTGAAGCAGTAATATATTCTGCCTAATCACCTCTCCGGTATTTCTTTGGCCTGCTTCTACCTCTTCTTACACCCCCCATGGCCAATCTCTCACACCTCCTAACGGAGCAACGATACTTCTCTTCTTCATGTGCCCGGACCATCTTAGCCTCGACTCCCTCATCTTGTCTTCTATGGGGGCCACTCCCATTTTGTACCGAATAATTTCATTCCTAATCTTATCTCTCCTGGTATGCCCACACATCCACCTTAACATCCTCATTTCTGCTACTTTCATCTTCTCAACATGGGAGTTCTTGACTGGCCAACACTCAATCCCATGCAATATAGTTGGTCTAACCATCCTTAAGTCTAGGTGGCACATTTTTATTACATAAAGTACCGGATGCGAACCTCCATTTCAGTCTTTATGTTACCTTGGATTATATACCCGAGATACATGAAACTACCTCTCTTAGGGATGACTTGAGTATCAAACTTTACATCCACGCCCTTACATGAGTTTTGTCACTAGACTTGCACTTGAAGTATTCTATTTTAATCCTACTCAACTTGAAACCTTTAGACTCAAGGAGCTGTCTCCAAATCTCCAACCTTCGTCAACCATGCCTCACGTCTCGTCAATTAACACTATATCATCGGCAAATAACATGCACCATGGTACCTCTCCTTGAATGTATCATGCCGGCACATTCATCGCCAAGGAAAATAGAAATGGGCTAAGAGCCGATCCTTGGTAAAACTCCATCACAACTGAAAAGTGTTCCCAGTTACCTCCCGCCGTCGTTCTTCCTCTCCATATACGGCTCCACTAATCTCCTCACTAGATGAATAGCTTCTGTAGTTGATCGTCTGACATGAATCCAAACTGGTTCTCGGAAATGGACACACTTCTCCTCACCCTGACTTCCACTATCCTTTCCCAAACTTTCATAGTGACTCGGCAGCTTGATATCCCTATAGTTATTGCAATTTTGAATATCTCCTTGTTCTTATACAACGAAATCATGGTACTCCATCTCCATTCTTCAAGAATGTTCTTCGTCCTAAAAATGATATTAAACAACCCAGTAAGCCACTCCAAGCCTGCCCGATACACGTTCATCTTTTATGGGGATTTCATCTGGCGCAGTCGCTCTACCCTTGTTCGTCGCTTTGCCATGACCATTTCTTATTTTTTGGCGTATTAGGGCCATAAAACAGGAATTTAGGATGATTCTCAAATTTTCATATGCTATAGTCTACGACATCTGGATAAATTCGGAGCAACCGGTTCCGAATCTCCTAAAATTTTGCGGGCCCATAAAAAAGGCTTAATGAACAATAGTGTAACGACTCGGATGGTAGTTTTGAGAGTATTAGGCTCGATCCTCTAATTATTGCTCTCTCTATTTAATTTTATGGTTATGTGACTTGCAGGAGCTCTTGTTCATGGGTTGGGGAGAGTTTCAGAGTGGAATGGGAGACATAGTCTCTAAATTGGAAGTTTAAGTCGTAGGAGTTGACCATAGTTTGACTTATGTGAAGACGACTCAGGAATGAATTTTTGGTGGTTCCAATAGCTCCGTATGGCAATTGGCGTCTTAGGAGTGTGTCCGAAAGTTGATTTGAAGGTCTGTAGGTCATTTCGGCGTTAATTGGCGAAAGTTGGAAAGTTAAAAGATTTTTGAAAAGTTTGACGGGGAGCGGACTTTTTGATATCAGGATCAGATTTCGATTTCGAAAATTGGAATAGGTCCATAATGTCTATTAAGGCTTGTGTGCAAAATTTGGGGTTAATCGGAGTTGTTTTGATATGAATCGACGTTGGTTTTGGAATTAACAAAATCTGAAAACCCATTCAACAACGAGTCCAACCATACCAAAATTACTCAATTTCGATCTCAACTCGACCTTCAAATCCTCAAATTATACTTTATGAAGTTTCTACAATGTTTCTCAGTTTTTCCAACCCAAGACACTAATTGAATGGTAAAAACAATGATAGATTCATGTATATTAACTAAATCCGAGTTAGAATCATTTATCCCAATCAATTCCTTGAAAATCCCTTCAAGAATCGCCTCAATCCGCGCTCCCAAAGTCCAAAAGCGAAATAATACTCTAACCCTCGTTTTTGAAATTATATAATCTGCCCAATTGTTCCTCTTCGTGATCGCGGAAAGTCCCTCGCGATCACAAAGAACAAAAATTATGCTACCCTCAAAATAATCTTCGCGAACACGAACAAACCATCACGAACGTGGTGCACAGAATCACTAACCTACGCAATCGCAGACACCCTTTCACGATCGCGAAAAACAATCGCATGGGCTTCCCAGGCCTCCCCCTTCCTTCTTTGTGGATGCGACCCCACACCCGCATTCGCAATGTATAAACAACCAAAGCTCCATGATAGCAGACCAATTCTCATGATCGCATATAGTCGCCCACACAACTCTTCGTGATCGCGGACCTCCACTATCGATCGCGTATAAGGAAACCAGCAATAGAAATAACAGTCCAAACATATCAACATATCTTAAAACATCATAAGAAGTCACTTGAAGCCTCAAATCACATCAAACAACACCAAAATCACGAATCACACATTGATTCAAGTCTAATGAACTTATGAACTTCTAATTTTCAAAACTAATGCCAAAACACACCAAACAAACTCCGATTGATCTCAAATTTTACACACAAGTCATAAATGACAAAACGAACCTGTTCTAATTCCCGTAATCAAAATCTGAGCCCGATAACCATAAAGTCAACTCTCAGTCAAACTGCTTAGCTTTTAAACTTTAACTTTTCCAACTTTCGCCAATTCAAGACAAAATTATGTACAGAGCTCCAAATCAATATTCGAACATACTCCTAAGTCCAAAATCACCATATAGAGCTATCAGAACCATCCAAACTCCATTCCGGAGTGATTTACACATAAGTCAACATCTGGTAAACTCTTTCAACTTAGTCTTCCAACCTCGGGACTACGTATCCAACTCATTTTGGAACATGTCCGCAATTAAACCAACCATCCCGGCAAGTCGCATACAAAAAAAATAAAATAAGAAATAAATGGGGGAACATGACTAAAATAATCAAAATGGTGGCTGAGTCGTTACAAGTAAAGGGAGAAATTTAGAATGAAGGTTTAAATTAGTGAAAAAGATGAAATCTTTGACTGGGTACTATACTGTATTATTGATAATATTATTGAGGATGATTTCACCCATTGTATTATAAAAGAATTAAGTGGGTAAGTTTAGTTCCCGCGTAATAGAGGAAAAACTCACAGATTAGAGGATTTGAACCAATGTCCCTAAATTAATGGGAACAAAGTTGCAAGCTTTGGGCATGTATAGATGTAATTTGAATTGGTTTATCATGTAGATTGTGAAATTGGGGTCCGGTATTGCTTGAAGGAGGTGTAAAGTGGAAGTTAAGCTTGTTGTCTTGAGGTGAGATAAGGCTTATTCTTCTAGTAGGAAATTTTATTAGAATCCACATGCTCCATATGTTTGATAAATCTAAGCCATGTCTCCTTGTGCTCCAGTCTTCAGTTCATGTCATTCTTATTCACTACGACTTTATATGGATATAGTTACATGTTTATGGCTATTTATGTGCATTTGCTTGTGATATTCACATTTAGTGATGTACTTTGTTCTAGTATTTGTTTATGCATTAATGCGATCACATTGAAGGGAGAACTAGCCGAGTCCCCTTGCGTGAGTGCCACAAGGCTAGAGTTAGATACTCCATGCTTGTAGGGGCTATGTTTTGCTGGGGAGATAGGCCTGCACTTCCCCGTGCATGTTGCTAGATCTCACGTACGTAAGGCCACTATGTGTAACTCAATTTCTATTTCAATCCAGCTATTACTTTACAGTTCCACTTTTAGGTATGTTCTTGAAGGATCAACCTAAAATATTAGACTTTAGTTTGTTACCAATTTTTAGCTTTTATACTGCTTACATGTTTTCTATGGACGTATTTCTTTCATGTTATGTTTTTCCCAGAAGGTCTTGCCCTGCTTTCTTAGGAATTAGCCCGTGAGACTTTATGGGTATCCCTTTATGATACTTAGCCCACGAGGGCCTGCTTCTTTTTTTTTCTTGGATGCAGATACTACTAGTCACATTCCATGCACTAGAGGATAGGACTGACTTTCATCCTAACACTTTCCCGCTTCTCTTCTCGATGGGAACTCAGATAGTATTTATTTATATTTGCTTAGAGTTTGGGGTATACCCCAAAGACATATGCTCAGTACTTGTAAGAGGCTCGTGACTTAGTCTAGTGGGTATTATACAATTTTTACTCTCAGTTGGGTATTTTATTGAGATTTATGACTTAAATCTCAGTTTGAATTTAGTTTTTTTAGTTAATAATTATTCCATGGAATCATTTTGGGTTACTTCAGTTATTATGATTCTTAGAACAACTTAGTTAAGGGTTCACTCGACATGTTGCTTACGTTGGTTGCCAATCACGTTCCACCTTAGCTTTTGGGGCGTGCCAAGTTGGTATCAGAGTCCCAGGTTTAGGGAATCCTAGGAAGTCATGAGCTGTGTCTAGTAGAGTCTCGCTTATGATTGTGTTGTGCACCATACTTATATCTGGGAGGTTGAAGGGCATGTTAAGAAAATTTCATTTCTTTTATTCTTACATCGTGCGTTAGAGCTAAATGTTTCAGAATTCTAACAATCCTTTATCTCTCAATTCAAAACAAGATGGTTAGAACAAGAACAACTTCATCCTCTACTGCTAACAATGTTGGGATACCAACTGCTAATCATCAAGAAGCAACACCAGATGTACAGACAGAACCAGTGGCAACAGCTGCAATTAGAAGACCTGGCAGAGATAGAGGTAGAGGTAGAAATGCCAGAGGTAATTAGACTCATGGTAGGGTTGTTGGACAGGAACATGTTCTACCACATTATATTGATAATGATTAGGTAGAAGTCATACCCCTTCTTAACCCACTCAAGGCAAATCAACCACAGCATCAGGATGATCGAATTGATAGAATTTTGGATTTTCTGGAATACCTAGCTCCTCCAGCTGGTGGTCGGGCTGCACCTAGATAGCTTAAATAAATATTATTGATCTTATTATTTTCAGTATTTATTAACCTATATGGTCATTATTTAAGCTTAATCAACCTATCTAGTATTTATTAATCCCTTGTCTTATTATTTTCTTTTAAATTGCTATTGATCTACTTAATCACGTAATTAGGCCGTAACTAACGTATTTAAATTTTTAAAATTTATGAGGTTTTACAATCCTATTTTACTACCCTGGTTAATCTAAAAGAAACATACCCCTGATCAGTGATTAGCGACAGAATACCAATTATTAGCCAACAATTTCCATATATACCATGTCAATAAACATTATATAATATTCTTCAGGTAATAAATGCATCTGTTTTCACATGCATTTTCTAAAAATAATCCGAACTTGTAATATCTTTCATCGTAGCTTGCAATACAAACAACTAAGAAAGTAGTTAGTTTTTTGATAAATAAAAAAAAAAAACAAGTAATTAGTTCATTCATTAAATCACGTGCAAAATGTGCGCCTGCGCATATTTATTGTACTAGTTTCTTCACACGTACGTTGCACGTGTATCCTGTATCAATTAAAAAAAATTTCGTTATCACATTTTTTTTTTTCATTTGATCTCTAATAGGTTGGAAATCGAGTTCTACGCATGAATATGTTATTACTTTTTTTGAGAAAGGAGAAAAGATACTGATGAAATAAAAACAAGATGATGAAATCTAACGTTAATTATAAGTGATCTCTCTAAAATTAATCTGGAAACTAAAATAATAAATGTTTTTTTTTTCTTCATTGATTTCTTTCCACTAATTAATGTGTTAAAACAATGTTATATATAATTTCACTTAAATAAGCATATTAACCACATTTTCACTTAAAATAACTGTGCTTCTTTTATCTATGGATAAAAATTGCTTGTTATTCCAATAAGTTAATGTTTCTGCAATTATATAAGCACTTAAACTTTTATTAAGATAGACAGCTTATATATTGCAATCACAAATAACATAGTAGATTATATGAGTATGACTAAAAGACAATATTTATAAATTAAAAAAATTCAACTTTCCTAGTTTTAGTTTCGGATGAGCTTCTTTCAATTATGTCTGGTAATAGAATAAGGCAGTTTACTCTGACCAATACTCCACTTTTTACTCCGTCCTCAGAGCGTATGAATTTCCTGGAACGTAGATAGCACACAATCAAGAGCCTTTAAAGCTCGTACCACTAATCTCCCACTGAACTTGTCAAGAAAAATCCATAAACGTCCAATCCACAATACTCTAATCTAAGTCAATTCCCCTTTCTCCTCTTACTAATTAAGTCATTGTTTATCCCTGGCTTCGGATAACAATTATATTTGTACGTGGTTTTAAGGACATGTGATTTGATTTAATACAAATAAAGAATGAATGAAAGTAAAGACTGAATTCAATAAGTAAGTCAAGAAAGAAAGCAAACCACCAATATAGAGTAGCTTTACTGTAGCAGAATTCTCTAAGATAAAATATGAAGCAGATAGATCGAGAAAATAACTAGAATAGACTGTAGTTTTTGCATACTGATCGTTCGTTGTGTGTCCTCTTTTACAATTGTGCTGCCCCTTTATATAGGGAGGAGAATGAATCTTATACAAGGTAAAAAACCTATCTACAAGGTAAAATATCCCTAGAATTAATGGCTTCAACGTCTTTACTGATTTCTGCCGTAATTCCCGCCGAGATATTTACGTATCACGGGATTTTCGATCCTTCAGTTAAGCAAATCTGATAATTTTACCCTAGGGTGTTTTACCCTAATCGACCTCAACGGTCTCTTCTCGGGCGCCTTCGCTTCGAACTCCGTTCCGATGGCATCCGATCTTGGCCTTCAACTCTCAATGTTTCGATCTCGGCCTATCGAGCAGTGACTCCAATCGACACCGATCGTACGAGTTCGAAACCGATATTCCCTATGCAAGCGATCGAATTCGACCCCATACAGTCATTTTCTCTCTTGATCAATTTTTCCGTAAATTATATTTGTACTATATAAAAAAGTCAAAAATCACTTTTAAAATAATCTTAATTATACCTCCCTCTCATCCTCTCTCTCACATCTCTATATAAAAGTAATCTGATTTTAAAAATAAAAGTTAGACATTTAAATATTTAACAAAATATAGTATAAGTTACATTCAGAATATATACACCTTTTCTTTTTCTTTCTTTTATTTTCTTGTTTCATTCCTTTTCTAATATTTCATACTCTTTAATTCTTCCATAAAATCAGAAATCATTATCCTTCCTTAAATAACTAAACCAACAATCCCCTTCTTACCAATCCTATGAAAAATTCCAAAAAATTAATACTCTCTTAATTGATTCATCTTACCATTCAAATACGCCTATCTATATATATGGAGAGAATTCACTTAGTATAATCATTCCTAATATCCAAAATAGAGTATTTTTACACCCAAAAAAAGGCAAAAAGAAACTATTATGTATGAACTCACTCTATAATTACAAGCCTGCAGCAGATTAAGGGTAACAAAATATGCATATATCAGTAATGATAGCATCTTCATCAAGCTTGTATTTGACTCCCCAAATACTGTCATTTATAGCGACACATGTTCTTCTCTTCTTCATTCCTTAATGAACAAGCAAAAAGGAAATTGCGTTTAAAACAAGCAAAAACCACAGCGATTAGTATTAAATGTGCTTCTCCGGTACAACAGGTCGTTACAAATGAACAACCAAAAGATTTAAAAATGAAAGAACCTTCAGGAGAAAAAAAGATTTTTCTATAGAGAGAGATTCAAATAAAAAGGAGAGAATAAAAATGAATGATTATAGATGAAGAGAAGAGAGTTATGTGATTGAGAAGATATGGCTTAGTACAATAGGAATGGATAGTAACATATTTGAGCAATTATTGTAGTATAATTAGCATTATGAGTATTATTATGTATTATTGCATATGTTACAACTTTAATAGCAGTCGTTTCACTTTTTCTTTTGGAAAGACAAAAACATATATTTAGCAGAAAAATAAGAGAAAAGGCAAAAAATTGACAAAAAAGATAAGTACTTTTCTTGGCCAAAGAAAGATGTGTGTGTATATATATATATCCTTTTTTCTGTGTGAGTTTCGGAAATATCCCCATTCATAGGTCCGAGATCTACATCTATGAATTGAAAGGCCCGAATAGTCATATGGTAGCGGCAGGAATTCTTTAGCCTTAAATCGGGATATTCAGGAAGAAATAGCGGAAGAGCAAGAAACTTTGTATAGATATCTCAACAAAGACCAATTCACAAATTTAGTAAATATTCTAATACTGACAAAGAAATGCAGGCAATAACATTAGCATATACATTTACCAACAAATAAGGAAAACAAAAATATTTTATCACTTAAACCTTAGTAGCCATGTGATAACATAAATGCTTTGGATTGTCTTCATCTTTAATTGGAACATGCATCATACGGAAAAGATGGATCTGAAATCAAGTCAACCTTATTTTAGAAAGAAAAACAAAGAAGCACATACCACTATAGATTACGACTTGGTCAAATATCTCAATTTAAATATTAATACAATTTTATATGTATCAAGAGGTTTATAAATTACGACCTTTGAATCGAGCAATGAGACATTCACACAAAAAATTTCATAAAGCGTGAGACGCTATTCCTAGCATGGCGTTGCTTAAGCTTAGTTTCATTATCACTATTCTTATCATGACAACCATTGGTTAGTATCCAACTCTATTTATCTCTACATTGTTCTTCTACATTATGTTGCTTCTTAATATGTATTCAACCAAGAAAAACCCCGCCACCTGGATTCGAACCCTAATACTATTATTAAATAATAATAATCAGGAATATACCAACACAAGATCTTCTAAATCTTGAGATGGAAATTTCTATACATTCTCTTCTATTTGATTACTTGTTCTATTCTAAATCACTAAGAAAAAAGACAAAAAGACCTCCTGATTCTATTTATAGAAAAAAATCAAAATCTTTAAAGAATTTCTAATTAAAGAAGAAATAAGATAAGTAATTAATTCAGAATTCCCCGTCTTTAGAGGTACATATGACCTTGCACATATTTCATACGATTTGAGTTTAGTAATGTGTATGCATCTGTGTTTCATTATATGATGTGTAAATATGGGTTTTTCATATTATGCTTGATGACTAATTAATTCTGATAATTATGATGGTGATATATTCCAGTCAATGTGCACTTGTTCTCAAAGAAACAAGTTATAGCTACACCAGATGTTGATCATGTGCTGTCAGGACTCAAGAGAAGAGTGCTCCCACAGCTTAATACTTGTCTTAGATCTTGTACATCGCACAGTGATTGCAGTGATTGTTGGGTTTGTTGTACTTGCTGGGGAAACAGCCCTGGTTTGGACCTTTACCATTGTGCATGGGTGATTTAGTGTAAACAAATTACTGTTATGCATTAGTGTGTCTTCATGTGATTTCAGTGTTTGTTCGCTTTTTCTTATTTCATCGACTAAAAGGGTTATCAAATGAATTGTAATTACAATTGAAACGATTGAAAAAAAAATATGAGTTAATATATGTTCTAAGGTTGAAAATATCATAAAAAATCTAAAAAAGAAGAGTCCCTTAATTACATAATTCTAAAAAGAAAAATGGGAATTGAATTCATTATAAGATCTATTTATTCTTTTTAGAAGACGGTATGCCGCCACTCGGACTCGAACCAAAATGCATTAGCACTGCTTCCTAAAAGCAGCGTGTCTACCAATTTCACCATAGCGGCCTGTCTTGAACTCATAATAGCCTATGAATAAGCAATCGTCGAGATTGAGGAAGCTAATTTAGTTTAGTAATGATTCAAATGGATCAATAACAATAAAAAGTTGTTCAAATAGGAATTTGAAGTTGAAGGTTCATTATTTTAGATTTGAGTTTAGAGTTTTAGTTTTTTATTTTTATTTAACCTGAGACTTTCCTATATTTTATGCTTTCCTCGAATTGAACTCTTGTAACTAAATCGTTCTATACTCAATTAAGGAATAGAGTTCAAAAACTTTTTGCTTTCATTGTTTAATCAGCTATTTCTTATTTATTTTATTTCAGAAATCTAAAACAAAAAATAGATTTTGAAGACAAAATAGAAAGAAAAGAACCTATTTTGCATCGCTCAAAATTGACAACCAGTCATACAGAATTTCATTAAGCAATTTTCTCTATTCGGTTAAGGGCAAGATATACATGGGGATCTATATAATAATTCAGAGAAAATAAAGAGTTAGACAAAACAAAAAGGTTTCAAAATAGAATCAATTAGTTTCGATGAGTTCTTAACTTTTACTAATTTCACTAAAGATTTTTATATACATTCTTCTATAGATGTGGAAATAGAATGGAAATATAGTATTTTTTTTTAATGGAATTCTGCAAATAGGTCGATGGGGAAAATGAAATTCCCCACCTTGGAAAAGAAATGATGTTTATTCTTTTGTCAACAAAAAAGTTATTATTCAGTAAATAGAGGATTTTCTAATTCTATTATTTTATCCATCAATCAGAAAAGCGAAGCGAGTTCCATTACGTATTGATTGGTGAGCTAATCAATATCAAATATGAAAGGGAAATCGTTAAATTATTCAATTAGATAATAATTGAATAATTTAAGAATAATTGAATTCTTTTTTCAAGTTGATTCAAATTATTAGAACGTTTTATTACTTATTTATTTTTTGTTTGGCGTACAAAAAACCTTTTTTAATTCCCGGTAGAAAGAGAATTCGCTAACGAAAAAGCCTTTAATGCTATCGAATATCCCTTCCTTTTCCAATTTTTTTACGAGTACGCCGTTTTGATGTCGAAGTGCGTTTTTTTGGAACTGTCATTTAGAAATTAAAAAATTACTCATTGTTATAGCTGGATGTGAAAGACATCTATTGTTCCAAACGAATTCTTTTTACTACTATTTATTTTCGAGCTAATAGTGTCTTCCTAAAATAAAACATTATCGAGATAGGCAAAAGATGTGTGAGAATTGCATAATATTGGAAATAAAAAAAGAAGGTCAATATGTGTTTTTTCAAGTTTTTCTATTCCATAAAACATTCATAATTGTTAAAAAAAAAAAAAAGGTTCTCTATTGACTGAGAACTGGTATCTTTATTTCACATTATTTTATACCTATAGAATTTGCTAACCGGCTGTTCTGTAGAAAGGAAATTAATTGAATTTAATAAAAATAAAAAATAAAATAAAAAATCCAAAAAAAACTCAATTTCTATTTATGGTTCCACATTTCATTTACATGCAATAAAATACCTCGAAAGGTTTAAAGATAAGAAACGCCTTTTTACTTCATGAAATGAAAAACTTGAATCCCCGTTCGATTCACTGGTCAAACTTGGAGAACAATAGGCCTATTTCAAAAGAGACTAGTAATTAATCCCTTTTATATCATTTGACCAATTGTAACTTTTTGATTTCAATAGTTGAAGTATTTAGCATAGAAAATTCGATTTAAGTTTTAAATTAGTTTAAGTTAATCCATATTTTGACTTTTTATTGACTCCTTTTAAAAGAGGTAAGATCCGGTGAATCGGAACAATTAATTATGAATTCAAAACTTTTTTATGGAACAGACATATGAATATGCGTGGATCATACCTCTCATTCCACTTCCAGTCCCTATGTTAATAGGAGCGAGACTTATTCTTTTTCCAACGGCAACAAAAAGTTTTCGGCTTTTCAGAGTGTTTTATTGTTAAGCATAGTCATGGTTTTTTCAATCTATGTCTATTCAGCAAATAAATAGCAGTTCTTTTTATCAAGATCTATGGTCTTGGATCATCAATAATGATTTTTCTTTAGACTTCGGATACTTGATCGACCCACTTGCTTCTATTATGTCAATATTAATCGCTACTGTTGGAATTATGGTTCTTATTTATAGTGATAATTATATGGCTCATGATCAAGGCTATTTGAGATTTTTTGCTTATATGAGTTTTTTCAGTACTTCCGTGTTGGGATTAGTTACTAGTTCGAATTTGATACAAATTTATATTTTTTGAGGATTGGTTGGGTTGTGTTCCTATCTATTAATAGGACTTTGGTTTACACGACCTGTTGTGGCAAATGCTTGTCAAAAAGCGTTTGTAACTATTTGTGTAGGGGATTTTGGTTTATTATTAGGAATTTTAGGTTTTTATTGGATAACAGGGAGTTTCGAATTTAGGGATTTATTTGAAATATTCAATAACTTGATTTATAATAATGAAGTTGATTTTTTATTTGTTACTTTATGTGTTGTTCTCTTATTTGCCAGTGCAGTTGCTAAATCCGCCCAATTCCCCCTTCATGTATGGTTACCTGATGCCATGGAGGGGTCTACTCCCATTTCGGCTCTTATACATGCTGCTACTATGGTAGCGGCGGAAATTTTTCTTGTAGCTCGGCTTCTTTCTCTTTTCAGAGTTATAACGTACATAATGTATTTGATCTCGGTTATAGGAATAATAACAGTATTATAGGCGCTACTTTAGCTCTTGCTCAAAAAGACATTAAGAGAGGTTTAGCCTAATAAGTACCTTGTGTTAGACTTGAGAAATTCTATGGCTCGGATCTTTAGTCTTCTCTTATTTATTACCTGTGTCTACTATTTAGGCAGAATACCCTCACCCACATTCTTACTAAGAAACTGAAAGAAGCCTCAAAAATAGAAGAAAGGGTGGAAAGTGAGGAAGAAAGAGATGTAGAAATAGAAACAGCTTCCGAAATGAAGGGGACTAAACAGGAACAAGAGGGATCCCGCTCTCCGACTCGAAAAAATAGTGTACATTATGATCTATCATATCCTTTATAAAGCTAAAAGCAAGAAGTGTTAGTACGTATTCCACTAAGAGAACAGTAAGGAAGTTAAAGTCACAATAGTCTTTCTTCTCTTTCTGCATAGCAAGAATAAAGCAAGAAGAACTGATCTATCTAATTTCCCTCTTCTCTTGTCATAGCTACTATAGCTAATCTATAGTATGGACCTTAGCTCAGTAGGGAGGGCATACTACCTTCTTACAGAGTGCTCTATCCCTAGAAGAAAATCTATTTTAGCATACTCTCTTTCTTTGGAAATGATATGATACTAAATTTAAATACTAGCTACTAGAAGAGGAATAAAAGCATATAGCTAAAATGCCTAAGAGAGCCCGGGGCCAGGAAAGCTTCGATCCTTATGAAACAAAGAGGCAGCAGAGAAAGAGTCCTAATCACAAAATGAAAGACTTTAGATTCACTAGCTCGGTAAAAACAATCAGAATGCAAGGACGGGACCAAGCTAGAGGACTCTCTATCGTCCCCATCGTCCTAACAGTCGATCACGTCAAATCCGAAGTCGGTTCTCAAGGCCCAGAAGCTCGGGGATTGAATACCCTTATGTTCCAAATGACTAGCTTAGCTGGTGATGCATTCACCCACTTGCACGCTTCCTTGCAAGCAGGAAATCCTTAGTTCGCCCGCTACCACACGAACCGGTGTACTCTTATCGCTAACCCCGAGAGAGGCTATACTTTAACAGCCAATCGACTCATTATCCCTGGCCGCAAGGATTAAGAAATAGTAATGTATCAGGGGCTAAGCGTACCTTCTGCTCAGGAACAAGAAATGGAGCTATTAAGTTAAGGTGCCGCTTTCCTTTTCCTAGCTCTTCTTTGGGTTCCCTATCGATGCGTGTATGCCTTCGTCGAAGAAAGAAGGGGAATCACAAGAAATTTTCATAGACCTAGGCCTAATTCCATCGATGAATCATTCGGAACGAATTTAGCGAGACTAATCTAATCTTATTCAAACTTAGATGGGAATTAGGGCGAAGCCTCGGGCGGTTTCTGCCTTCTTAACACACGGCACACCAACTTGAAGTCTGATTTTAAAATCTCTCTCTACCTTCACAAAACTTCTCGCGATATATATACATATATATATATATATATATATATATATATATATATATATATATA